>JAWNNB010000914.1:0-188540 GCA_035043285.1 Drosophila subsilvestris | reverse complement strand
CCATGTTTACATTGTCAGTGGCAGAGATGCAACAATGGAGAAAAGCGACAAATGAACTGTGAACAGAAATGAACACACAAGAAATAAGAACACAAGAAACAGCATGACACATGAAGAGACGCCAAATGTGGACGGGGAGGCGAGAGTAACCGTGTAATGGCATCCCTTTTATAATCATTATCCTGATTATTGAGAGCCTGGCTTTTCAGCAGAAAGGACTGTGCGAATGGATTATTAATTTAACATTTTGCCACACATCAAGCGAGACCCTCGTGTGTTGTCTGTGCCGATGCCCCCCGCCCCCCAGGGCTCCTTCCACTAATTGTCACATCCAATTGAAGGACACTGAAATGCGTGTGTGTGTGTGCGCGTGACAGTCCTTGTGTGTAGGGATTTTAAATTAATATGTGCCCTGATAATAACAGCTGTCGGGCTTTGCTGCTGTCCGGAGACTGGCAACGGGAGCGGACTAAGTTTAACTGCCGGGCAATTGCGATTATTAATCAAATAAAGTCAAAACTCGACTCCTCCTCCTCGACTTAAGCAAAACAAAAGTCGAGGCCAGCAGGCGTTGGTGTAAAACTTGTGCCAAACTTGTTCGGGTTCAGCAATTTGTAAAGTTTACTTTGCATTCGAATATGAAAATATGAAAGTCATCGATACTTTCAAAATAACCAATCGAAACGCAAGGAAAATTTAGATAGTCAATTGAGCATCGATAAATGCATTTGTAAATTGCTGTTGCAAAACACAAATAGAATTTGTGAAGCTCAAATCAAATTGAAAAACATCGAAGAGAAAATCCCCTTGAATTTTGATCGAATTATCGATTAACAGATAGGCGCAGCGAGTCGATTATTGTCGAATAATGATCGATGATCATTTTATTTATAAATTGCCCACAAAATTCAATTATCAATATTTTCTTTTTGTGCCCTCACCGATTATTCATCGATAATATACACTTTTATGATTAATCGATAATTTAGATGCAAATTTGTAAAGTATTTTCACAGCCAACAATCATATTAATTGCATATGTAAATAGTTCGAAAAATTCGTGATATTAATATATTTCCGATAATTATCGATTAACGTTCCGATAGGCAAAGTACAATTTTAGTTGGAATCTTTTTTGTGTGCGGCAATCGAAAGGCCAATGATCCACCAGAAGCAGCAGCAGTAGCAGCAGCATTCGACCAGCAGACTCCAGGCCTTTCGAGTGTCAAACTGAAATGAAAACGAAAGCAAAAGCAAAACTGTGCATCGAGTCCTTGAACCCGAACAAAAAAGGGGACATGACATTGGCCATGACCTGTTAAGGTCAACCAGCGATGCAGCGCTTGTTGCATGCACTGAAAGATGGAGTCGAAGTGGGACAAAAAAAAGGCAGACAAAAAAGCATAGCAAAGAAAATAAATGAAAAGCAGAAAAGAGCAAGCGAAAAGCGCACAAGAAAAAGCGTTAAAAAAAAAATGCAAAGAAAAGCCGCACAAAGCAACGCAAAAGCCAATCAAGACGCAATATGCCCCAAAGCGTGGTGGCATTTGGAATAAAGGGTTCAGCGTTCAGCATTCAAGCCACCAATTTTTCGAGAGGGTCCGAAACCCAAAAATAATACAAAAACTTGTTTAGTGGCACGCCTCAAGCAGGGGCCGCATTATAATAATTTCAATGAACGAATATTTTGCCTGCCTCCACTCCTAATTCTATAAGGTACTTGCGTTGAAGAGATGAGAGATGAGATTGCTGCTGCTGCCGCTGAATGCTGGCTGCAAGTGGAGTCCGAGGTCTTCTTGAGTCTTCATTTGTTTTTGGCGATCTTTGGTGTTTTGTCGTGGCCTTCTGAGGTCCGATGTAGCTGTGTCTGCGTATGCGGTTGATGCGGCGGATAAGTTTTGAGCAGGGACTCAAGATAGGCCTTGTCATTCTCGTAATTGACCTCGTTCTGGTGATGTCGTCGCAGTCGAACGGCCAGCCACCAGCCGGCAATATTGACAGCAACTTGAATGGCCAACTAAATATACATAGATATATATTTTGAGCGATGATTTGTTCGGATTGAACCCGCGCACATACCTGAACAATGTTGATAAGCAAAAGCATTGAATCGCCAATGCCCTCATCTAAAGTTTCATAAGCTGCTGCTGGGCTGCTACGCGACCATCTGCTACGCCGTTCCATTCTCACAGTTTCCTGCTCCCCTTGATTTCGCAATATATACCGATAGTACAGTGTAAAAAGATCCAAAACGGTGAGGAAACAAATGCCAGTGGAGTACTGCAAACACACACAACACACAAAAGCAAAAGCAAAACTGAGTGCAAAAGAATCGTTCCATTTGGGATTTAGTTTTGTACTCACAGCAGCCACACCCCAAACGGAATCATAGAACAGCGATATGAAGCCAGTGAAGGCCCAAATGGCCAGAAAGATGCCCAGGCAGAGGCGCGTTATCAGATATCCTAGAAATTTAGTTTTGCTGTAGTACAAAAGCAGTGTGCTATTATTGGCGCCTTCAGCTCGCCATCAATCTACAGAGGTGGGGTGGGGGGGTCACTGATTAAATATATATTCTTTTGCCCAGCCATCAGAATGAATTGGATAAAACCCACCTGCACAAGGAGCGTCAGGCAAACGACCAGCAGCTTGAGCTTGTGCGTGGAAATGATGCAGCACATGATCCCAAGAAGCAGACTCTGCAGGCTCAGGACTCTGCGTGTACTCTATGTGTGTTTTGCAATTGGATGCTATCCAAACATCTGGGTAAACACTTTTTAGTTCCAAAACGTAATTCGTTATCCGAAAACGTATACAAAAA
Organism: Drosophila subsilvestris; assembly: GCA_035043285.1. NCBI lineage: Eukaryota > Metazoa > Arthropoda > Insecta > Diptera > Drosophilidae > Drosophila > Drosophila subsilvestris. The sequence continues at coordinate 185,719 of JAWNNB010000914.1, read as the reverse complement.
ATTGTACAACGAGTATATTGAAATTTAATCGACAATTTTTGTGACAAGGTAGTCAAATGTAATCAAATATAGTTAAAGATTTGTGGCGTTCCTTTTAGAGTCTGTGCTCTGTGCTCTGTCCATCTGTCTTTCGAGTGTTCTGTCAAAGGAGTTGCTAAGGATCAAAAGGAGTAACTTCCATTGCCCCACATTTCACTCTATATGTTCAATAGAGTATTCAAATTCTAGATTTTACTTAATAGAGCCATCTAAAAGGACTATTGCCCTTGCCTTGCCCTTCCTTTGCCTTTCCTTTGCCATTTGTGCCATTTGCCTCTAAGAGGGAAATCAAAAGAAATTGTTTTAAATGTCCAAAAGCTCATTGAGTAGGAAGGTTGCCAAGGGACTTGGTCCTGGGTGCCCATGGGTGCCATGGTCCCTCCCTCCACTTGTTCTCGTGGTTTGGCACTCGGTTTGATTATCATATTACGTTTCCAACTGCCCTTTGCCCTGCCCCGTGCCCCGAGCACCGTAAAAAAAGCCGTTTAGGGCTGTTTATTAAAAGCCAAAGAACATTTTTGACCAGTCGCTGGGTGCCGTATGCCGTATCCTGCCACAGTGAGCCCCCCTCCTTTCCTTATTGAATTTTGTGCTGATTTGTTTGCATTTTGGAGGCTATCAAAGTTCTGAGGCTCTCGAAATGTAGTAGAAGGTTTTTTGGGGCCCAGCGGAAAAGTCTCGGGGTGTGGGCCACAAATCGCTTTAGGCGCCAGTGTGTGTGTGTGTGTGTGTGTAAGGATAAACTGTATCCTGTTTCTGGGGCCATGGCACGAACACAAAAAAATAAACACTTTTCACACCGAACGATAGAGGGGGGTGAGAAAGAGCTATGGAGAGAGATTGAGATTGAGAGAGGAAACAGAGGTTTTAATGCTGTTGAAACTTGTCATCACTCCACTCCACTCCACACCACACACTCATATAATATCAACTCGATTAAAACGAAAAGCCCCATCCTTTGTATCCCTGGGCTCCCACACACCTTCGGACCCTTGTCGCCTACACACTGTTTTTGGCAGGCAATAAAATATCTGCAGGATTTCCTTGAGGCTGCGCCGCACAATGCGGCATATGGTGTCGCATTCTGGCTTCCAGGGGGCATGGGTGAGGAGGTGTGTGGTGGCAGCGTCAAAATGATTCTGGCGAAAGGATACTCGGGTGCTCCTCAGGGAAATGCAACTAAAATTTCGTTTCAATGGAAATGTTAAAGTAAAGATTCGCTAAAGCAGACGCGGACGCAGGCTATTAATTTCTATACGCTAAAATCAAATTTAAATACTAGAAAATATATATAAAAACGTTTTAAAAAAATGTAGGCACATACCATAAAATATAAAAAAACGAGAAGGAACGTGAGTCGCTTATAGTCGCGACTCTACTTTTATACCCGTACTCAGTCAGTATATAAATTTATGAGCTTATGATTGAAATTAAAAAAAAAATTTTAAATTTTACATTTTTTTTGCTACATTTGTTAACTACATCTACATGTAAAATGTAGATAATACATCTAGAACAAATATTCTATATCTACCATTTAGATTCTACATCTCCTCCGCTAGGGGTTGCTCGGGCATTGCACAGGGCAGAAGTGTGCGAGCGAGAAAGAGAATGAATATCGTCAGCAACGCCAGAGGAGGTGGGGGAAGCAACTGAAAATTAATTTCTTCATTCTGGCCATAATAATGATCCGATCTGTACCAGGTTTAGCAATCTGGTAGATATGGTCATTTTTTACGATACTGCGTTTTTACTTTTATCTTATGTTTAAAATTGTGGATGCCACAGATTTTCGTCCTTTGTGGAGGCGGAAGTGGGCAAGGCGAAATTCTGAAATACACTTGTAACAGTGTGATATCACATGAGTCTGGAAACAAAATTTGGTTGATCTAGCTCTTAAGGTCTCTGAGATCTAGGCGCTCATCAAGACGGACAGACAGACAGACATACGGACGGACAGACAGACATGGCTCTATCGACTCGGCTATTGATACTGATCAAGAATATATAACTTTATGGGGTCGGAAAATTTTCCTTCTCTCCGTTACACACATCCACTTTTACCACAAATACAGTATACCCCTTAACTCTTTTTGAGTACGGGTATAAAAACAAATAGAAAAATACCAGAAACGCTGGAAAAAGTAAAAGATAAATATTAGATAAATTATTTGAAAAAAAATAAATATACTGTACAAAAAAAATGGCTGGTATTACTTTATTAATTAACTAAAATAATTAAAAATTGCATTAAAAATTTAACAAAGAACAACTAATTCCAAAAGTATGAAAATTAAAAAAAATTTAATAATAATAAATAGTAATATTAAATAATAATAAATAATAATAACAAATAATAATAATAAATAATAATAATAACAATAAATAATAATAATAAATATTTAATATTTTCTCTAAGTTTCCACAAAAAAGAAAACATTTTCTGTCGTTAGTTGAATTTAATTTTTTTGTCTTGTCTCTTTTAGCGGTTGTCACTGTGTTTAATTGTCTCCTGCTGTTGCTCCCTTTTTGCCCTTCAATGTGTGTGTGTGCATGAAAGCGAACCCTTGCTCCTTCTGCTGCTGTCCATTGTTGTCTGGCTGCTACCTAGTGCTCCTGCTCCTGGCACTGCCCCAGATCCCTGCACTATTCCATATTGTTCCAAGTGGTGAGGGGGTGGGGTGGTGGACTGTCTGGGGTAAGCCTTGCGTCATGTGCCACGCCCCGACTACCCCTCTATCACGCTCTTATTCTGCTTGTGGCCCTTTGTCCAATGTAAACAATTTAATTTGCTTAGTTGGCGTAATATTCGCCATCAATAAAGGAGACTAAGAGTGTGTGCAAGTGTGTGTGAGTGTGAGTGTGAGGGTGGCAAACAATGACTATCGATAACAGGCAAGATGAAGCCAAAAGAATAAGAAGCCAAGAGGCTCGTCTTGTCCTTGCAATTGAGTGTCCAGCACTTAAAGGCGATCTAGAAGGCAAGAGAATGGGCCATAGAGAAGTTGATGATGTTACATACATACATATATATTTAGTATATGGTATACATATATACATGTGTGTATGTGCAGCAATAACATTAAATCGTTATGGGCCCAACCTGTCTCTGTACTGTGTGTCTGTGCCTCTGTCTCTTAGTCCTTCTCCTTCTTCTGTCTCAGTCTTTGTCTGCCTCCACTTGTTGACAGCAAAAATCGTGTAATTGTTAATCTTGTGGCACTGATTTTTTCCCCCTGATTTTACTGATTTTCCGCCACACCACAGACTCCACTCCACAGATAATTCCACACAGCTCCTCTCCAAGATAATCAAATTAGCTTACAGCAATTGACCAATTGATGAATTGATGTGTTCGGTTTGCACTCTGTTTCCATTGATTTCTCTCCTGTTCGCTTCTGTACCTCGTCTGTGCTCTCGTCCTTGTAATTGCAGCCGGTCAACCGTGCGTATGATTAACGTGTCACAGCGAAGACGACGTTGAAATGAGAACGATAATTAAAAGGAGCGCGAGGTAGAGTTTGGGAAGAGGAAAAGAAATGATGCACAAGAAATGAGTAAATTAAAAGGGCTATGACCTACACAATATCTTTCATTTTTAAACTGATTTAAGGCATAAATAACTGTCATATGGATGGTCCTTTGTGTCCTTTAATATATGGTTAGTTTATTTGTAATTCGTGGTATTAAAACACTGATTTCTATTGCTATAAAGAGCGAATGCTTTGTGGCAAACAGTGCGAATGGAAAAGCCATTTGTTGCTGCTGAAATTTGCATGAATAATAATTTAATTATTTAACATTCCGACATGCCCACGAACAATATTTTCCTGCCAAAAATAATTGGAAAATAAATGGCAAGGGGGTTTTCATTTGATATACATATGTATGTACTGTTTGCATTCGTTTTAATTAAGACTCGCACCGCACCGCATCGCACTGTGATGTGCAATGATTATTTAATCCTTTTGGAATGTTATAACGAGCATGAAAGGATTTGCAGCAGCTATAAATAGATTTCCAAATGGCAAATGGCAATGTAATGTGCATATTTAAAGGCAGCAAATTGACAGATGGAATGAACAGATGTTAAAGCGATTGTGAGGCAGGGAATTGAATCATTTGAATCATGTTCAAGCATGTGATGAATCGCTGCCAAAAACCTCTATTTCGCATAACAATTTGCATGTTGCAATGTGGCACTTTCTAAATGTTAACTCAACCCCTCAAAATTCAGAATTCAGATTCAGAATGATGGCTGGCAAGAAGGACCCTCTCAGGAGCCAACTAGTATATGAAATCCATGAATGGGAATCAAGTGTGGGGGGTGGGGGTGTGAAGACGACTGTCATTCTGTCAGAGCTTCAAGCTGATTTATGCATTCTACTCGTACAGACACACACAGACTCTTCAACCCACCCCCCACCAGGAGACTTGCTATCTCTTGATTTCTCAATGCTGCTTTTCTCTCTCTCTCTCTCTCGTTTAACTCTCTCGCTGTCTCTTTGTCTCCCTCTCTCTCCCTCGCTGTTTTTCTAAGAAGTTTCTTTCTGAAGGTATTCCATATGTGGCCTCCTCCCCCACCTTGCTTCCTTTTTGATCAAACTCAAACAATAATTCCACAGACTCTTTTAAGCAATTTTCATTTAATTTTCATTAGCAAAAGCCGCAAATTAGAAGAAAATTTTCCACAGAATTTCTACCCTACCACCCACTCACTTGAAGAGTCGTTTCCTTCGTGAAAATGTGAGCAATTTTCATGAATATTAAAATATTCAAATTGTGGAAGACACGAAAAAAAGAAAGGAGCAGAAAAATGTTAGGCAGCCAAAAAAAATAATGCTTCTGCGGGTGGTTGTTTTCCGACATGGAAATTTGAATTTCATAGACATCCTGGACTCACGCGCGAGCAAGGGATGGTGGATTGTGGCTTCTGTCAGAAGGGGATGGAATTTTGGTTTCTTGGTTTTTGGTTTTAGAATGGGTACCAATTAGGGGGGGGGGCTGCAATTATTAACATTACCAGCCGAGTATTTGCCTTTGGCCAACATTTCAATTAGTGATAGAAATATTTTGGTTTTGTTTTTTGCGAGTGTATGGATGGAAGAGTGTCCTGTCCACGCACCAAGAAAAAAAGGCTAATTGAGTGACTGTTTTCCAGTCGGGTTGGGGCGGGGGGCGTAGGCTCTGGGGCTGCCCCTCATTTTTCATTATCAGCAAATTGGCCACCGGCTTAAACGGCGGGTACCCGGCTTTAGTGTCGATTTTAATTAGGCGCCACAGCAGCCATCCCTTCATGCATCCTGTGTGTGTGTCCTACGGCCCACGTTCCTGGGGGACTCTGAAGCGAAAACTGAAACTGAAACCGAACGGAACGTAACGGAACCGCACCACTAAAACCCTCGGGTTGCCGGAGGAGACATCGACATCGGCACGGACAGGACATCATTACAAAAGGACCCCAGGAAAAATCTAAGCGGCCCTGGCCATAAATCAAATAAACGCCGACTAAGCTGGAAACAGACACAAAAAAAAAAATACTAAAAACGAGAAGGAGATGAAAAAATATAAAAAGAAAATACCAAAAACAAATTGACGAAATGGCAGAAGATTTCATGCTCTTACTCTCGAATCGGCAGGGGCAGGGAGAATCGGAAAGGGCTTCAGCACATAGAAAGTAAAGCATAGAGGAAGGTCGAGGATAGGCAGTGTCTAAATGTCGCACAACACTGAAATTACCGCGAACCGGTTGTGAGACAGGGTAAGGACTGGGCCATGAGCAAGGTGCAGGAGCAAAAAAGAAAGGTGTAGCAACAGTGTAACCGAATGAAGCAGATTTTAAACGAAAATGATTCGAAAATTAACCTAGACTAAGCGATTGATTCAAATGGTTAATGAATCAGCAATGGATCGGCTGGGATTGCGCAACGAATCAGTAATTGAATCGGTATGGAATACCTATGACAGGGATAGGGATAGGGATATATGTAGGTATCATTAGGCAGTCCTTTCCCTCATACACATATCTCATAGATCAAGGAATCAGGGACCCCTCTTTGATAAGCCCATGCGATGGACTCAGCACCACGTAAAGAAAGGGCAGGCGGAAACAACAAAAAAAAAAACAATGTCAAGTGCGTTTTGGGGTGGTGGTGGGTTGTGGGTGTTCGTTTAGTTTCGTTTCTTTCAGGTTTCACGGTCAGAGCACATGATAAAAATTTACACCATTTGGCCGAGTGTCGACTGCTGCTGCTGTGGCAGCGACTGGCAGTAAAAGCCTCTTGGCCCTTGTCCTGCCTCTGGGTCCTGTCCGGCTGCTGCTGCTGCTGCCGTTTTAGCCCTGTAATAAAAATGTCATTGCATTACTGTTGTGGGTGAGGGGAGGGGAGTGGAGAGGGAGGGAGGGTGCGTTAGGAGTTTCACTTTCTTTTACTTTCACTCTCAGTAGCTGTGCGTGTGCGTGTCTGTGTGTGTGTGGTGTGTGTGTGTGTGTGCGTTTGGGTTCGTAATAAAAATTTTGTATGTGTCACATTGTTGCTTACTGGTGACCTGGTCGCTCACTGTGTATTGCTCCTCCTACCCACTACCTCCCCCCTCTCCCAGCCCCCTCCGTTTCCGCATTAGCCGTCTTTTGCTTGCATGAGCACTAGCCCCTGACCGGAAGTTGTCACTTAAGAGCCTTATTTTTATGATTCTTTATTTCCTTTAGGCCTTTGGCCTCTCTCCACACCACCCCACCCCAGCGAAAAAGGAAATATTTTCTCATTTTCCTGCCCAAATGCAGATTAAGTGTGTGTTAGTGTGTGTGTGTGTTTGTGTGTGTGTGTGTGTGTGTGTGTGTGTGTGTGTGTGTGACTGAGGCTTTACTGTATGTATTTTGGCCTTTTGTCGTCGTCTGTCGTTGTCGACATTTGCCCTGATTGATTCGATTCGATTTGACTTAATTCACGCATATTAATCATACGCCCCATAGCCCCCCCCCCAAATCAACGCGAGACATCAGCAGAATGGAGTCAGCTAGAGGGGAATAGGCAGAGAGAGAGCGAGAGAGAGACAGTGAGAGATGGATGGAAATCTTTGCCAATGAAATTTCAAGGCATTTAGCAATGTAAACAGACCTCGAGCGCGTGGGCGTGGGCGCGTGGTACTTGGAAAAGTAATTATGCCTCCAGAGATCAGAGCAGAGACAGAGAAGGGAGAGAGAGAGGGAGAGGGAAAGAGGGGGGAAGGGTGTGAAGGGAATGACGGATTCAAGGAGTCAAACTTGGTGGAGGGGTGGGAGAATGTGGTTCTTTGACGGATCCTTAGCTGCTCGTAGTTTCTTTTTGGCATCTTCCCATTTCCCTACGAAAATTCTCTTTTATCTTGTGGAATCGATTAAGTTGTTTTCCACCCCTCCCCCCCCCCCCCCCCCCCTCATCATCAAACAACACAAACCTTAATCATAACCAAAAACCCATCGAATGGCATTGCCTCGAGGCATTGCCAATAATTTTGAGTTATCAAAAATTTGTTGACCCATTTGTGCCGCTGGGCACAGCGTCATCATCATCTTCGTCTTCGTCTTTGCCTTCGCCTTCATCATTGCTCGTCATTTTTATAGAGTCATCATTGGATGTCGATGTCGCCCGTTGCCCGTCGTCCGTCGCCCGTCGATGTCGAGCAAATCACTTAAGCGCACTTAATTATTTGCACAAGTTTCGTTTCGTCTCCTACATTTGGCTCTCTGCAACGTCTCTGCGCCCCTCCTGCTACTTGGGGGCACACACAAACACGACGTTCCACTTGCGTTATATTTCAATCGAATGGAATGGAATCGAGAGCCCCCAGCAGTAGGAGGAGGAGGAGAAGCAGCAGCAGCAGGAGGAGCATTGCGAGGCGAAGGCACAGGAAGGGACTCGTATGAGTGATATGACACGTAATCAATAAATAACGGCAAACGGCACTTTCGGGCATCGTCAGTCAGTCAGTCAATCAGGCGGGAGGCAGGAGGCAGCAGGCAGGAGGCAGCAGGCAGCACGCAGGAGGCAGCAGGCAGTATGTCAGTCAGAGAATGGGTTCAACAGCGCGGAACTAGTTCCGAATTCAATCGAATATTGAAATTCACAAAAGGAAATGCAAGAAACAGAAACAACGAGAAGGAACGTGAGTCGCTTCTAGTCGCGACTTTACTTTTATACCCGTACTCAGTCAGTATATAAATTTGTGAGCTTATTTAAAACTAATCAAAAAAAAAATTTTTAATTTTACATTTTTTTGCTACATTTGTTAACTACATATACATGTAAAATGTAGATAATACATCTAGAACAAATATTCTACATCTACCATTTAGATTCTACATCTCCTCCGCTAGGGGTTGCTCGCGCATTGCACAGGGCAGTGTGTGCGAGAGAGAAAGAAAATGAGTAGCGTCAGCAGCGCCAGAGGAGGTGGGGGAAGCAACTGAAAATTAGTATCTTCATTCTGGCTATAATAAAAATCTGATCTGACTCAGATTCGGCAGTCTGATAGATATGGTCATTCTTTACGATACTGCGTTTTCAGTTTTATCGTATCTTCAAAATTGTGGAAGCCACAGATTTTTGTCCTTTGTAGGGACGGAAGGGGCGGGGCGAAATTTTGAAATACACTTGTAACAGTGTGATATCACATTAGTCTGGAAACAAAATTTCGTTGCTCTAGCTTTTACAGTCTCTGAGATCCAGGCGCTCATCGGGACGGACAGACAGACAGACGGACAGACGGACATGGCTCTATCGACTCGGCTATTGATGCTGATCAAGAATATATATACTTTATGGGGTCGGAAAAATTTCCTTCTCTGCGTTACACACATCCACTTTTAGCACAAATACAGTATACCCCTTAACTCTTTTTGAGTACGGGTATAAAAAGGGAAACTACAGAAGCAACAGAAAGGGAAAATAGATCAAGAAACAATATGCGGGGGATTGTTGAGTCGAGAACTTTAAATTGTAACGAACCGTGGTTTGTTACATTCCTACGACTACGACTGGGACCACTCAAAACCACCGTAAGCTAAGAACTAAGTATAAGCCACAATTCAACGTAACACTCGCACACTTTAGTTTCGCCAAGCCGGCAACAAAATATATTTCCGCACAAAACAGACGCCAACAATACCATCCATTTCCGCAAGAAAAACTATAACACCTCATCCGTTGCACTATTTCGCAATGAGGCAAGTAGACAAATTCTAGATCTTACGATATTTCCCAATCGCCAGCGTCAGTTGACCGGCATAAGAAATATCATGCCATGATTGCACAAGAAGGCAAGCCAGCATAAACAGCTCACGCCAAATTCTCACAACTAATAACCCACATTAATTTAACATACGATTCCCGGAGTGCAGACGCAACCGAAAGCAATCCAAACCCACTGACCCATCTTTATTGAAGTGGTATGCTACGTTTTACTAAGTAAGCATAAAAATGTAACACACACCTAAAACCAACCCAAACCCACTGACCCACCTTTATGGAAGTGGTACAATATCTTTTACCAATTAAGCATAAAAATAAGTAACACCCGATAACAAATAAGCGGAAATCAAAAGTCGCTGACGCCAAGATCTGACGTACGATGTCGACCATCGGCGAATTACATAAAAAGCGCAAGATGCACCGAAGAAGGGGCAGTCCATCAGCCAGAAACCCAGAGACAATACCTGGGCAGTACACCAGCCAGCAAGTCTCAGCGCACACCTGGCAGTTTTACCCCGGTCAGCAAAAATACAACACACCGCGATAATCCAAGAAACTGACAATAACAAATCCACCAAGGTCATATATAAAAGCCATTTAATAAATAAAGAATAAAGAAAAAATCAACAAAAGCAAAACACCAACGCCAGAGTCGTTTCTTATAGACAATTCCCAACGCTTCTCCAAGCCTACTTTACTCTCTTCCTTCGATCTAAAGGCGAGTCCAGGACTTTAAAGTTCTTCAGAATATAAATTCCTTGTAACGAACCCTGGGCAGGACTGAAGCATATCCCAGTCTGAAATAGGATCTCAAAAAATAGAAGAAAACACAAAAGAAAGAGAAAGCTGCACAAAATGAATGAGTAAATGTTGTAGAGTGTAGCGTGTGAAGTGTAGCGTGTGGAGTGTAGCTGGTGAGCTGATTGTGAGCTGAATTTGTGTGCATTTAAGCAGACTGAGCTTCGTACTAGCATTCGTCTAATGTAAATACTTGACTCGAAATCACAGAGCAGCAGCAGCAGAGTCAGAGGCAGAATCAGACTAGAGAATGATAGACAGACAGACAGAGGGCAAGACAGAGAGAGAGAGAGACGCAGAAAGTTTCGCCTCGAGGCGTACTGCAAAACTTGTAACCAAATGAGCGACTTACTTTTGTAAACAGTTTATAATTTGGTTTGAATTTAGAGCTCATTTCGTATGCCCAAGTAGTAGCCCAAACCAAGTCCTGGCGCGGAGTGGAATGGAGTGGAGTTTCTCAGTGAAACCACAAGAATGCCTTGCGGCTGTTGTTTAGACGAGCTGCCTGCGCGTGGAAAGAAATCAGGAAACTGCCAGAGAGCCATAGAGCCACACTTTGGCATTCAATGCGGCATGCGGCTGCTGTTGCTGTCTCAAATTTGATCAAAATACCCAAAAACTTTGTTGGCCCCCAAATTGTTGAAACAATTCGTCAATCCTGAAGCGTCTACACAGCAAATGTCCTTCGGCTTGCAGCACAAAATCCCCCAAGTAGCTGTTGTTGCAACGAAATCCCTGCTGCTGTTGCGGCAGGTAGCCAAAGGATCAGTCAAGGACGAGAAAAAAAGGGGGCTAGCAGCTGGACCAAAGGACACTCGGGGGATCTGTGCTGGCGAAGCAAGGGCAAGGATATAGCTCATAACTTTCCTAAGGAAAAACGATTCACGGGCAGAGGGAGGCAGACGAAACGAAAGACGAAGGTCGCTTGTAGGTTGGAAAAGCCCCAGCACCCGCCCCCACGGAAGGTCAGCCAAATGGCAATTAATGCTGCAGTTGACCCACAGAGGCCAACCCTCTACCCCACCCATAAACTGTCCGTCATACATATATAATAAAGGCACAGCCGCCAGGCAGGATCCCCCAGGAGAATGTCCTGTCCGTCCCTGCTATCGCATTAAAAATACATTTCTCATATGGCGTCACTCGACTGGCTTGGGCTGCAAATAAATATCTGAATAACTCAAAAGCGCATTTTAATTAACTTTTCTCTCTCCCTCTGTGCTGTCTCTGTGTCTCCCTCTCTGTGCTGTCTCTCTCTATTCCGCTCTCTCTCTCTGTGAATCCATCTTATTCGACCTTCCGCACAATTAAACGCCCAATTGCGACTGAATTCCTGAGCTGTAAATCTGTGGCCAAGCCGAGCGAGCGGCAGACAGAACCCAAAAGCGAAATCCAAATTGAAACTGAAACTCAATTTTGCAAGCAAACATTCAGCTGCTGCTGCACATGGGAGCGCCACACACTCGCACACACTCACTGCTGCCTGATGGGGTAGTATGGGCGGAAAACTGCATTTACTAGATTACGAGAATAATGATTGAGTCTCGGCTGTCCTGTTTATTTTTAACTGTTATTAAGCTAGACATTTGTGTGGTGCCGTGCAACAGAGTTTAAAATTTAATTTTACAATTGATTAAATTGATTGATTGATTAATTGATTAAAATTAAAATTGACGAATCTTTTGTGCGAAATTCGCATCCAAATGTTGCCTCAACTATCACCAAAATCTGAGTTTGAATTAGACGCCGCGAAAGGCACTTTTATTTTTGTGCCGTGCGGACTGCCTTTACTGCACTTTGGCACCAAATTAAAGGGCCCATTCGAAGCTACGTTCAAAAGCGATTATCTGGCTAAGCAGCTTCAATTATTATTCGTTTATATCTGAGGTAACTGACAGATGTGCAGGAAAAAAAACACATATATGTATTTATGGCCTGAAATTTCCTTAGGCACTTCCACCATAAACATTTGTTTGAACATTCTTCAAGGCACCTTTTCCGACTAAAAAATATGTTACCCCCAGCCAGGAGGATATGATATGTGGTTCGATGGCTATGCGTAGACTTTGTACACCCACTGTGTTCCGCTTGTGATGGGCTGATGGAAGGTGGCTTCTGGAATTTACATTAAAATTTTCGCATTTCCGACTAGCTGGAACATGTGTTGCTCCCCCCGAGTGCCCCCTCGCCACAGATGTCTATGAATCTTCAATCGATGGCATCGATGGAGGCGTTGGAATGTGGCAGGGCAGTGGCAGTGGCCCCCCTCGTGTATTATGAGCTATGGGGGGGCAGGCTGCAGGAGTGTGGAAGCCGCAGAAAATGGAGGCGAATTGTCGCCAACATTGGTGGAAGAACTTCTTGCCACCACAGAGCCTGGGCCTGGGCCTGGGCAATCCCCGTGCCGCGTCCCTCTGCAATGCAATTTAATTAAGGACCAAACAAAGTGGAAATTTCGTGCCCTAAAGAGCGATGACTGTGGGGGAGGAAGTTGGGTGGGGCATGTCGTGGCGTGGCGTGGCGGCACTAACGAAGCTTGCTACACACACACATTTTTGCCTCTTGGAAGTTCAAATGGAAATTAAAAGAAATGCAAAGCGAAACGCAGAAATATCTTTTGGTCAAAGGCGGGAAGGCGGCAAATTATGTTGCGGCCAAGGGGCATGCAAAGAAGAAAAAAAATTTACAAATTAGAGAGAGAAACCCCAAGAAGCTTTTCCGACGGTGGCTGTGGCTAATGGCGCTTGAAAGGTGCCCCGCGAATATATCCCCAAATGTTTCTGCTCAAAAGGGAAATGGGAAACGGCAGTCGGAGTCAGAGTCAGAGTCAGAGTCGAGTCCATGTCAATTATTTGCATTTTGCTATGGGACAAAGAAAAAAAAAAGAAAACGTTGACAGTTGGAAAAGTGTTGGTACATGGCCAACGTTAAATGGCGGAAGGAGTTGGGCACAGGGCGCGGGGTGGGGTTGGGGGTGCAACGGGTACGGTGGTGGTATTGTGGCACTTGCCGAAGCACTGAGGCGCTCATGCATAATTCCCTGCTGCACACCTCCCCCCCCCCCCCAGGCATCAGCATCAGGCATCAGCTTCAGCTTCAATCTCGAGAACGAGCTCTGGGACGAAGTCTCTCGCTGTGTGGCAAAAACCATTGCGGCTGCTGTCGCGTGGCCAAGGCAGGGCTAAGGCTACAGGCATAGCCTATAAAAGAGAGACAAACTAAAGATTTATGAATATATTTTACGACCAAAATTCACAGGTGTCTTGTGATCGTAGATCAAATTTTAAGGGTCTGAAGAAGGGTCTGTCACTGGCAGCTGCTACTTAACTTCACTGCTGCTGCAATGGCTAATTTGATCAGCTGTCTAACAGCTGAGAGATGCATGCAGCATATCCGCTAGATGCTTGCAGCTGTGGTGGCTTGGAAGTAGACGCACTTATCCGCGTGTATTTTGTGTACCTCTTAAAAAAGAAATAGCATACGCGGGAAAAAATGGGAAAATGCAGTGGGACATGCATGAGAAGACACAAAAAAAGAGAGTGAGAGAGAGGGAGAAAGAGTGAGCGTAACCAGGTAGGTGGCGCTGCGGGTAGGGGGCCACGGGACGTCTGAATCCTGGCCCTTTCCGTTGACTGCATATCTGGCTCTGACTCTGCTTCTGACTCTGGCTCTGTGCCACACGGAATCTGTGTTCTGTTTTTCCTTGTTTTTTCCGCTGCATGTTACATAATTATGTATGCAGTGCGTTGCGTTTGGGCCCATTTTGTTGATTTGCATATTAATGCTTGACGCTGACGCTGATGATGATTCCCGCACTTATTTTCGCGCGTATTTTTGCACGCATGCGCTGGCCACGAACGCCCGCCGCCGCCACGCAAGTTGTTTGACTTTTACGGTGCCACCGCTCCACGAACACACATTATGAATATTGCAGTGTATTAAAATGGAAATTAATGCAAAATTAGCACACGCTTCAAGAGTGAGAAAAATACCCTTGACAGAGTGCCAGAACACAGACAGACAGCAGGACAGCAGGACAGGATGAGTTCGGTTCCCTATGCCCCAGGGGGATATCAATAGGTACTCACGATCTCACACACTTGACTGTCATCGTTCGATGGGAATGATATGATGATGCGCCACAGATGCTCCTCCATATATGTACCTATACATATATCTATCTCTCTATATCTGTATAACTCTTAAGCTATATGTATCTGTATATAGTTTTTTAATGGCATATAAAAGGAGGGAGGAGGGCTGCACTTTCATAACTTGAAGCGTAATCTGCTCACAGTCGATTGAGTATCTTCTTTTATGGACTCTCTCATAATGAAAACGTTTTCGAAAAACTTTAAGCACACACACACACACACACACAGAGAGACGCGTCTGAATGAGACAACCTCGCGCTGTTTTTCACGATATTTTTTGATGGCCTCTGTAAAATGTGTTGAAGTGACAGAGTATTTTCCTTTATTTTCTTTCGCCTGTATACCCTGTAGATAGGGGGGTATGCTGTGCTGAAGATGCAAGCAGTTTAGCAGTTGAGTTTTGAATTTGTAATTTCTAAAATTAAGCTTAAGTTGGGTACACTGTTAGAAACAAAAAAAAATTAAAAATTGCGATTTTTAAATACAAAAATATTAAAATTAAATAGAATTCACTTTGATTCAAATATAAATGTATTAAAATGGCTTTTTTAATACGTTCATATTTAATCTTTATGCAAAACACTTTAAAATAAATATAATATATTTAAATTAAATATATTTCATATACATTTTCATAAATATTTCATATTTAAATTAAATATAAAATATATTAAATTTCAGTATTTTCATATTTATATCAAAATGCAAGTGAAAAATATTCAATATTAATACAAGCAATCTTGGATGAAAATCAATGGCATAAATGAGTAAAAATATTAAAATGTCAGGGCTTTTTTTCTATCGGTGTACTTTCCAGCTCTTATATATTTATCATCTTTCATCGGTTCGTTAACCGGAAAAACTGATAATTTTGCTTGCGGGGTATGGGGTATGGTATCCCCATAGTCGTAATGTCATCCAGGCATACGTTCGGGCGTTATTTTTTTGGTGGGTTTTACAGTGTGCGAAGTAAATATAAAAACACAAATACAATTTCACAGTCGTTTAGATTGTCACCTTAGCGTCGTGTGCTGTTTTCTCGGCTCGTTGTGTGTGCTGTGTGGCCTTTATTCCATCTCCATGGGTCTGCTCGTAAAGCCGTGTGTAATGCCGTTAATACAAATTTTCAGCGTTTTTACAATTTGCGCACACGACGAGGACGACGACGACTACGATGGCAAGCAGTACTACCCGCCCCCCATGTGGCAGGTGCAGAAGGTGCCTCCCAGAGGTGCAGAAGAGAGGCAAGGATAAACAGACGTTTTAGCTTTTGAAAATGAAATTTTCAACGTGTCAGCAACAGCAGCCGTGGGACCACACACACACAGGCACACGCACATACTCTGCTGTCAGTTGTCATATGTCTTCCGGTGTTTATTGACAGACGTGCTGGGGTGTGGGTGGGTGCGTGTGTGGGTTCCACTGCTTCATTTCACACTCCACACTCACGCTCTATCTCTCTCTCTCTCTGGAGAAATGTGGCCCCCCTCTCTCTGGGCGAGACATGTTTAATTAGAATTGCGGCTTATTGAAATTGTTATTTGTCGCTGGCTTCACGTAGCTAAGCATCGTTACAGCCAAACTTCTTACTTGGGAGGCTCCTTTTGTGGCTTGGCTAACACAACGAGACACCAACAAGCAGTGCGGTTGTATTGCTTACTAATTAAGCAGTGATAAGCAGTGGTGAGCAGAGGTAAGCAGTGTCTGTGGCTCGGTAGCTTAAGATCAAGATTGCAACGGTTCCTTCGCTAGTCGAACCAAAACAATAGGCACTGACGCTTACTTAATTGTAATGATGGATAGCAAGCAGCTTCACAGCTAAGTTCTCCAGAGAGCAGCTGCGTATATATAAACCAGGGGTCGGCAACCATACTCACAAATTTTTTTTGTGCGTTTGTGTGCGACGACGTCAGACATTTCTCTGCTGCTGCGAAAGCCGAGCAACTGTGCATAGGGCACGAATGCTTCGCTGCCGCGGCGGGCAGAATTACGAAGTTTTGTGCATAGCCCGTAGCTGGCTTCGCTGCCGCTACGTCAGCCGGGCAGAATTACGAAGTCGTTACTCTGTACGTGTGCCGACTGCGCTGCCTAAAATGCTCTTTATGCCAGTGTAGGAAGCTGCCGACTTCGCTTTATGCACAGTGTATAGGAAGCTGCCGACCTCTGATATAAACAGCTCGAATTATAATTACAAGCAGTGATACGCAAAGCAGTTTAGGGGGGGATAAAGAAGTGCCTTCAGCAAGCAGTCAGATGGCGTAGCAACGATACAGTTGCGCCTTCTATTACTTACCTGAAGCTCTCCACTCTCCACGATATTCCACTCGAAAAAAATTCACTTTTATTCCCTTAACTCCACTTGGTGCTCTCCGCTCTGCTTCGCACACAAGTGGATGGATCCTGCCCCCATTAGTTGACCTAGTCGTCCCTCCCCTTGCGAGTCATAATCTCACCCGCTCTCACTAATTGTTATTGGCAGCTCTTTCGCCCTTAGCTTCGAACTGAAACGAATTGAAATGAAATGGCAAACTTCTGTGGCCCATTGGCACGCGCCAATGTCTAGGATATTCCCACCAAGGGCTTTGATTCAGTTTTTCTCTTATTTTTTCTATTGGTCTCTCTACCATTCTCCGTGTCCGCCTCTTCGTTTGCTCTCCTCTGGTGGGGGTTGGTTGGTGGCTGCTGATCTGTCACTAGCAATTAGTGAATCAATTAAAAGTTTCGTCCATTCATTGGTATAGATTGAAGCTGAGGGGCGGCAGAGAACTAATTGAAATTTGCTGCAGTTTTTTGCAACCATCAGCATCGACGACTGAGCACCGAAAGTGAACAAATGCAATAAAAAAATTTAATAAAACAGATATAAATATAAATAATCCTGCAACTGAAACTGAAACAACAAACTGAAACACATCAAAACACAGCACATCGGAAAACCCTTTTTGAATTGTAATCGTAATCCATAAACGCGACGTGCAACATGTCGGTCGATTTGAGTGGCCAACAGGAGCCAGCGATATCCGTGATAACAACAGTTCCCGTTGCCCAAAATGGTGGCGAAATGGATGCCCTGCTGCTTGGCAGGATTGGGGTGAGTAGTTGTAACAACAACATCAGCAACATTAAATCAACATTGAAGTACCCCCCATCACCCACCAGCAGCGCCCATCGTTCATTCAGAAAACAGAAAAAACCAAAATACAAAAAAAAAACCCAAAAACAATAACAATTTCCACTCTATCAGCCCATCCACTCGCTCATCCATCCTCTCTCACTTTCTCACTCTCTCTCTCTCTCGCTCTCACTCTCTCTCTCTCTGTCCCTCATTCACTCACTAAGTAGCAAAGTGCGTGATGAAAAAATACTACACAAAGTGCATTAAAACTTAGTTGCAGAGCAACGAAAGTTCAATACCCTTGCAGCTGGGGTACATACTCCTCGTATTATAGTTACAATTAGCGGTAGAATATATTTTAAACTGGATAAGTCTATCGCATTAGATGTTCGATTAGTTCTAAAATTGGATTATTGGTTTATAGCTGAGATTTGAGAGTTGTAAATGAAGAACTTAATAAACAAATAGAAGCAAAAATCATTCAAGAATTTCTCTGTTAGATGAAAATTTTATTTCTTAAATATTTTGAATACTTAACGAGATACGAAACAGATTTCGGAGATCTCAAAATATCTTAAAGAAAAATTATTGTTTAATGATGATACACTGAGAGAAAAAACCAAAGTAAAATTAACTAAAATCATATTTGAATTAAAAATTCGATTTTTAAATACAAACATAGTAAAATTAAATAGAAGTCACTTTGATTCAAATATAAATGTATTAAAATGGCCTTTTTAATACGTTCATATTAAATCTTAATACAAAACACTTGAAAATAAATATAATATATTTAATTTAAATTTGAAATATATTTAAATTATATTTAAATATTAAATATATTTAAATTATATTTAAATATTAAATATATTTAAATATTAAATACATTTAAATTATATTTAAATATTAAATATATTTAAATTAAATATAAAATATATTAAATTTAAATATTTTCATATTTATATCAAAATGTAAGTAAAAATATTCGATATTAATACAATCACTCTTGGATATAAATCAATGGCCTATATGAGTGAAAATATCAAAATTTCAAGCCTTTTTTGTATCGGTGTAGAACGTCCCTTTGTGGCTGCACCCGAAGCCATTGAAATAGTAGGCACATCCATCATAGAACCCTAGGCACAATAGTAACTACATAATACATACAATAGCACCTACAATAATAATAACCCGCTGCAAGGGTATTACCAATAAAAAAAAAATTTCGTTTTCCATTGCCTTTTGCATTTTAGCTAGACAAATATTTGACTTGGCTTTCGTTCTATTATATCGAACCTACATATATATTTTTCTATTCTATATTATGCTTCTGTTCCACACTTTAACTCGAGTATTTTGTGGGCTTTAGTGGGCGTGACCAAACAAATTTCTGCTCGGCTCTCTTTTGCTCTTGCCTCATCACTTTTGTCATTAGCTGAAAAAAGTAGTTGCAACCAACCCGATCACGGTCGAACTCTCTCTCTCATGAGCGACCAAAGTGCCACACAAATATCTACTACTAGTGCGAGTAACTAAACATTTAGTCAATAGGTTTAACATCGAGTAACCTGCATAGGCTAAGCAAAAGCGTAAGTATTAAACTCTTTCTCTCTATCCATCCATCTATCTATCCATCTATCTATCTATCTATCAAACTGTCTATCTATTTGCGTTTTATTTGAGCACAAATATTTGCCTTTTTTACTCCACTTGTATCTATACGCATTTATGGAAATGAAAGTTGCGACGCGTGTGGCAGTTGTATTTTGACCAGCTTCGCTAACGTTTTCTTTCACTTTCGCTGAATTAATGGTGAATATTTAACCTTCACGAGTAACAGTTTGGCGTAGTGTGACTTAAATGGTTCTAAACATCCACAACATTGTCGACGAAAATGAGACGACGGCCACAACTGATGATGAGGTAAACGTTTGCTTTTGATTTAAATAGTTTTTTAATTGCAAGAAGCATTTCATATTCATGCTAAAACTAGCTCATTTGTTCCCCCTTGTGGGTTGAAGATTACTCATAGTTATTTTTGATTTTTTTGCATGCCAAGTAAAAGTAAAAGTTAAAAGAAAGTCCTGCAAAATGCAAACCATATTTCCTACTAATTGTTAGTAATATTTATATCTAATTTTCTACGAATTTTCTCACCTGCTGTCTAGAGCACCCCCTAAACTCTCTATCTGACGGACAAAAGCGAAGAGAATTTTTTGCCTTTTTTCTCAGGTATTTGTTCGGGTTCTTTGTTCTAAGTTTTGGGCTCAAATGTTAATTAAGTGGCAAGTTCTGGTTTCTACTACCACTCGAGCAACGACTATCTCTGGGCCAGTGCCTCCAGTGCACAATGCAAAAAGTTTCCATTTTAGTTGCAAGCTTCGAGAGAAATGGAGATTGGAAAATGCAAATAAACTGCCCGAGAGAATAAAAGTGCAATAAGCAGAAAGAGATTTTCATTTTATATTTTGCTCTTTTTGTTTTGTTTTGTTTTTTGTTTTAATTAAAAATTCAATCAAATTAAAAATAAAGCTTCTTCTGTGTGGCTTCTCCTTCCCTCTCTCAGTCTGTCTTTGGCTATTCCATCTCTATATTTTTATGTGCATTTTCTTGGTTTCCTGTCCGACATTTTACTTAATTCTACGATCCAATAAAATCTGCACATAAATTTCCGTGGGCAGGGGGATTAGAAGCATTTTTCCCCATTCCCCGGCCCCCTTAGCTATCCCAGTGGATTTTCCCCATTACACTGCGGTAATATGATATTTTTTTATTATATCTACGGCTTTCATCGTCTCGTGTAGTGGTGTGGTTGATGTGTCTGCTGCGGTTTCCATGGGGCACGGGGGGCACAGAGTTTGATGTGTGTGTGTGTGTGTGTGGTGGCAACATGCTCATTAAACGTCCAAATCCGACCATTTGCTTATGTGCCATTAAAGTGCGAGTGCGAGTGAGTGGCAAGTGGAAAGTGGAAAGGATATAAGAATGCATCCTGCACTCGAGCGAGCAGTTTGGCAGCTGTCTTCCTTTTGAATTCCCCCCCTCTTAATCCCCACCAAAGCCGCATTCATGGCATTTGGATGCATTGAATGAGTTGTCAGATCTCTGTGGGTTGGGGTTGGGGTTGGGGGTACGTGAAGACAGATGAAGATGGAAAAATATGGCTGAGTTATAGAAAGGGAAAGAACGAAGCAGCGAGTAATCAGAGGAAATAAAAGAAAGAAAGCTAAGCTAAGCTACCATCCTAATGGTTTTACTTATGGCTCACAAAAATGCTTAAAAAATCAAATAGTAATTCCCACAAATTAAAGCCCTTTTATCGAACAAACTGGACGATAATCCCCCAAGTTTTATTGTTTTCTTCGAGAGTCTGTGGAGGGTCTCTCCAGTTACATTCACATGCAATGCTACGCCCTCCACGCTTCAAGACCTCACACACACACACACACACACACACACCAATACACACACAACTTTTCCTAGAAAAGCGAGCAAATGGGAGAAATATTAAAAGAGAAAAGAAAAAAATATCCTTGGAAAAAACGATTTTGCTCATGTGTGTGTGTGTGTGTGTGTGTCGTTGAAGGAAATGGAAAATATGTAATCTTGTGCATCGACAGGCAGGCAGGCCAGACACATTTTCTACTTTTCCACATATTTCCAACCAACCACATAAAAAATTATTATAGAAATGTTTTACAAGAATTGGCAAACAATTTTAATCGAAGCGCAATGATTTCTGACTATTGATTTTGCTTCTTGCGGCAGATTGCAATTTTCCAAATTGATTTGTAATACAGAGAAAAGGTCAGAGATACAGATACAGGATACAGGGGAGAAATGCAGTGAGGCCCAAAAATGTGTGGGCAATCAGGCATTTTTGGCAGACAGATAGACAGATGATAAACAAGATGCCGATGCCACCCACACAACGTGGCAGTGCAACATTCTGTTGATGATTTACTCGGGGAGCTTTGCCTGGTTTCTGGTTCAACGATAATGAATGCATCCGATGGTTAGGGAAATATTTGTTACAGCCAACAGACAGACAGACGGACAGACAGCGTAGAGCAGAGAGACGCATTGCAACAGCAGGGTGGGGGGGGGGGGGTTGGATGGTGTCAGCGTTAATCGAATCAAATGCAGTGCACGTTGTGTCTACAGGTAGAGTGGAAAAAGCCATTGTGTCATCCACAGACAATGCATCAAACGAACACTGCGACGCGGCACAGTGGGCACAAAAATCTAAGCAGATGAAATTGTTTTTTTGTATATTTTGTATATATGAACAATTTCTGGAATATTTGAATAATTCTTTTAATTTTCGTTTGTTGGCAGCCAAAAACTTTACATTTTGAGATTTTTGACCCCATTTATGTTCCAATTAAATTCCATTCAGGCTACCGTTTTGAGTTCCACTTAGAATCCACACACGTTCCGTTTGTTGGTATTTTCGACTTAACTTCCACTGTTCCACTCATGCTCCCAGTGGACTATTCTACATAAATTCGACTCTTTGCACCTGTGTTGTGTTCCACGGTGCCACTGTTCCACTCATTCTACCAAGTGGCCAAGTATGCTCTTTGGGGAGCAGAGCGGAAAGGCACGTGTTGGTGGTCGTGGTCTCGGGGCAATGGCGTAACCGTACCGGTTACCGGCAGCGGAGGGGCCCGACATGCTTGATTGAGTTTAGAATCAGATTTGTAGTGTGCTTTCCCCCAACAGTGGGAGCTTCGCATTGCAAATTGAAATAAAAACGAAACGTGACATTCGCTTTGGTTGGCAACAGGCTTCACGCGTAGTAGGGGGCGGCGGCAGGGAGCGAGGGGGAACAATCAAATAAAGTTTGTTGTCCTTCAACCCTTTCGATGGGGCTACCCCACCAAAGGGGAGGCTCTTCTCGCCACGAAACGCATATTTTATTGTCAAAATCA
This sequence comes from Drosophila subsilvestris, assembly GCA_035043285.1. Lineage (NCBI taxonomy): Eukaryota > Metazoa > Arthropoda > Insecta > Diptera > Drosophilidae > Drosophila > Drosophila subsilvestris. Next base: position 163,449 of record JAWNNB010000914.1, on the reverse strand, counting down.
AAATCAACAGGCCACAGTCAGCATTTAACTGTGGCCAAAGTGGTGGGTGGGTGGGGTGGAAGTGCATCCTACGGGCACCCTACCTTTCCATGGTATCTTTAGCGCCCCATTAACTTTCACTCTGTTTCCCCTTATAATACTAGATATGCCTGCTCTCCCTCCCCTCCTCCATCATCTCTAACCCAACTCGACCCTCTTTTGTTTGATTTTTTCTTTTTTTTTGTGTTCTGTGTGACTTTTGATTCTCAGGTAAGTCCTAGATATGTAGAAATTTCCCATCGCTTGTGGTTATTTTTTTCTCCTCTAGAATATTACTAGCTTATAGCTGCTGTTTCTCTTTTTATTTCTCTCCGCATATGTATATCTATATGTCTTATCCTCCGCTCGCATGAAATACACACACACACACAAACATAGAGACACACACACACACACTATAAGACACAAGCCCCATTTCATACATCATAAAAGCAAAAGAAAAATCTCATCACAAATTTAATGTGCAATCATTTGATAAATATATAAAATTATTTTCTTTTTTTTCTCTCTTCTATTCCCTACCCACCGCCCGCACATACACCCACACAACACACACACACAACATACACACACACGTACAACCGAACAAAATATATATGTATATGTATGTATATATGTATGTGTATATGTGTCCACAAACCCGCAACAAAAAATAAAAAAAATAAATAAAACAAAAAAAAAATTTGAAAAAATTTGAAAAATTAAACAATGAATCAATAATTGAGCAGCATTCGGTAAGTCTAATTAATGTTAATTTTCCATTGATATTATTGTATAAATTAAGTGTGAAATGGAAAGAGACTTGTGCCGGTAAGAAGGAACGCCCTAAACCAATGGGGAAAGCAGTTCGCATTGATCTGGCATTTAAACTGTTTGGAAAGCCAGGTTGCGATATAATATTTACGATCCCAATATGCATATAGAATAGATATGATATGATTTTTATGATTCAAAATTGAAAAGGTTCCTGGGTAAATGGAAACCAAATGAAGCTTAAACTTTGATGAAATTCATATGGAAATTGTATTCGAAATTTATGAAAAAAAATTCTTATAATTGCTGAAAGTCCCTAAAACAATTTGAAATAGATTAAAACAATTTTTGGGTACAAATTTAAAGTGGAAATTCGCCTTTAAGGCGAAAAACCAAGTAAATCTTTCAACTCCATCGATTCTAGTCTGCGAACATTCCGCTTTTGTCGCTTGGTATTCGAGCTCAAAGGAATTTCCATGCCATGAATAAATGCTGAGAATTTGAGCTAAGTAAGAATTAAAAGAAATGCGCTTCATAGAATAATTCTGGGAATTTCGTTTGCTCTTTTTACTTAGAAGAAATTTCCAAGAATTCTTCCACGTGGCAGGGAATACTTACTCATAACTCATTTATGTATTCACATATTCATATTAATTCATTATTACATTTTGCATTGGTTTGTCGGAAAGCAATTTGACATAACAAAAATCTAAAGGAGCTACACGCGTAGCTGGACATTTCGTTTAGTTTCATCCGCTTCCGCAATCTAGACAGATCGAGCGACATTATCTTTATGCCTGTCCTGCCACAAGATGAGTCCCTTTATTATTTTGTGTTCTGTAATTGTTGGCAATTATCCAACAAGTGATTGGGGGCTTAAAGAGTATGAAAAATCTCGTCTCTTCTGGTAATGAAATCAATTTGAGTTACGGGGAAAACAGAAGCGAAGCGGAGAAACTTGATAATTTCCATCTGTGGGCAGTTTTCTTCTCTCGTTTGTTTTTCCTTTACCTATTTCTCTTTATCTTTTTGCTCTGTGTCCTGATTAATGCGCCAGTGGCAGCTTCATGAATTTATGAAGTTCAAATGGGGGGAAAGGGACTTCCAACTGTCCCCGCATGCCCCCCTGCCACAGTGAGAGTGGAATGCTATATCTGTAGCTCCACATTGCGTATGCGTAATGACTGTCCAGCGACTCTGGTACATAATTATAAATAATTAAAAAGTCCTCTCTCTCTCACTCTCACTCTCGCTCTCTCTCTACAATCTTTGTTGTGCTCGCTGACTGGCTAATGGACAGCCGTTGGCGCTGGCCAGAGGACCAACCCATGGAGTCGAGCGTTTGGATACCCTGCAAGTCAGATGTTCAAGGAGGCCAAACGACAGAATCATCTGCTCTCATCCCAAAGGTTTTTGTAACTGCATGAAGCCAATGGAAAGTTCTGTCTCGCAGCAGCCCTTCATGCCCTTCTACGTGTAGCCCCTGTGCTGGGTATCTTCCATATGAAAATGAAAGCGAAAGCGACTTCTGTGGTTGCCTAGGACTTCCAGTCGACTGACTTTGCTCTCCTCTCCAGTCTCCTATCTAACGATGCCATTATATTGTCATGAATATGATTATGTCTCCACTGGTGGCTGCTTCTTTTGCTTCTACTGCGGGTATACGAGTACTGTTCCTTCCTGGCTCCTCCTGGGGGGGCTGAAGGGCTGCCTGCCAAAGGTACCTGCGAAGTAAGCGTCATATTTCATTGGCGAAAGCAAAAGTTTTCCCTTAAATAAATAGCACAAAAAATATGTGCCCTTAAAACAATATGCAAGAATTTCGCTGCTCTCTCCGCTCTCTCTCTCTCGCTCGCTCTCTCTTTGTGTTTTCTTTGCTCGAGTGTCGTCTCCCGCCCACCCATCGTCCCTCCATGTGCTGTTTGAATTTATGTGCGGGGCGCGTGTGAAGAATTTGTAGCCTCGCGTTTAATTGCTCAACGGAGGAGGCCACTGCCACAGCCACCAGCCGCCGCTGCCCCTTCTCTTAGTTCGTCTCTTCTTCTCAGTGGCTTTCCCTTTGCCCCCTCTGTGCTCGCAGTGCTGCTGCCCTGTTCTCCCTGCACTTCCCGAGGAGGAGAGGTCTTGCTTGCCCGTGTGCCAAAGTGTTGTATGCCATAATTAAAGCCGACTTAGCCAGACAGCGCGCGAGAAGCATCTGTTTTCGGTCTGACAAAAGTTCAAGTTCAGAGCAGCAGCAGCAGCCGCCCCAGTCCCCCAGCCCCATTAGTCCCTAGAGTACCTTTTTGCTGACCTTGCGGGAGACACGAGTGCAGCTAAGTGCAGCAGAGAAGGCAGAGCAGCAGTTGGGGCATCTACAGCGCTTTTTTTATACCCGTACTCAAAAAGAGTTAAGGGGTATACTGTATTTGTGGTAAAAGTGGATGTGTGTAACGCAGAGAAGGAAAATTTTCCGACCCCATAAAGTATATATATTCTTGATCAGTATCAATAGCCGAGTCGATAGAGCCATGTCTGTCTGTCCGTCCGTCTGTCCGTCTGTCTGTCTTGATGAGCGCCTAGATCTCAGAGACTATAAGAGTTAGAGCAACCAAATTTTGTTTCGAGACTCATGTGATATCACACTGCTACAAGTGTATTTCAAAATTTCGCCATGCCCACTTCCGCCTCCACAAAGGACGAAAATCTGTGGCAGCCACAATTTTGAAGATACGATAAAACTAAAAGCGCAGTATCGTAGAGAATGACTATATCTATCAGATTGCCGAATCTGAATCAGATCGGATCATTATTATAGCCAGAATGAAGAAATTAATTTTCAGTTGCTTCCCCCCCTCCTCTGACGATGCTGACGCTATTCATTCTCTGTCTCGCTCGCACACACTCTGCCCTGTGCAATGCGCGAGCAACCCCTAGCGGAGGAGATGTAGAATCTAAATGGTAGATGTAGTATATTTGTTCTAGATGTATTATCTACATTTTACATGTAGATTTAGTTAACAAATGTAGCAAAAAAATGTAAAATGTAAAATATTAAAATTTTTTTTAATTTTAGTCATAATCTCATAAATTTATATACTGAATGAGTACGGGTATAAAAGTAGAGTCGCGACTAGAAGCGACTCACGTTCCTTCTCGTTTTTTTCTTGTTTCCACCTTTCGTTCATTCATAATTTAGTTGTGGGGGCGGGGGTTGTGGCGGCCTGGCATTTGAAGCTGCGGTTTTTTTTACATGCCACACGCATCAAGTATACGCATCAAGTATACGCGCCGTGTGTCGCATAAGGAAAAATTAAAGGAATTTAAGGAATGAGTCGACAAGGCGACAAAAGCCGTAAAACAATCATCTGGCGAAACAAAAGGCAGCCCAGAGACAAAGAGATTTTTGGCTTTAATCAGCAGAAATAAATCACAAACAATCCACAGCCAGGACATGGCCAGCGCCAGGAAGGAGAAGGATGGAGTGTGGCAGCGGGAAAGTGGCCTCAGAGTGCGAGTAGTGAGAGTGAGAATTTGAGAAAAGTGGTGGCCCCCCCTGAAACATTTAGGCATACAATTGTTGCCGAAAGGACATCACCAGCAGATATCCTGGGGCAGCTGAAATTTGAATCGATTTTGTTTTTGTTTCGAAAATTGAGGCACACACACACACACCCACACAGACACACACACACACACCAAAGCCACAAAACTGAAATGGTGAGGCGCCCAAAAATCCGTTAGACGAAATTGTACAGAAGGAGAGGAATGCGAACTGCAAACTGCAGCCCAATATGACTGCCATTCGGGCAGAAGTTTTCCATCAGTTTTTGGCCTGCCTGTTCCAGCTGTGATTTGATTACGTTTCGACCACAAACAGGCCGGCAAGGGGCGGAGTAGAAGTAGGAGGAGGAGTGCCACACAGAAGTCGCAAAAGTCAGTGCAGTGGCTGTGGCACGAAAATTGATCTTTTGATTCGAAAATTTAATCGTTTGGATGGCAGTTAGCTACTCGTAGCTGCCTTCTGAGTAGAGGCCTTCAGGGAGCAACACAATCTTCTATTTTGCACTCAATCTGCATGGCCTCAGACGGGGACACGGCTCTGTACTCAGAGAGCACATCAAGGTAACTTTCAGGTGTACAGCCCACCACGACGCTTGACATTGGGATCGATGGACTCGATGCTCATAATTATTTTGGGTAACTTTTGAAACTGCTGGAAGATTTTAATAGCTTCAAAATGATTCAAGCACTTTCGTAATGAAATAAAGAACGTTTTTATTGACTTCCAAGTGCCGCGACATTAAGATACCTGAGGAGGAGCAGTATCCAAATAACTTTCATCTACGATTTGCATTTATTTGACTTATTTTCAATGGATTTCAGATCTTCTTTTCATGAGTATAATGGCACCATAGCAATACACAATAATCATTTTTATTTCATTCAACAATTTACCAATTTAAAACAGCATTAGCAACAAAGAAACAAATAAACAGGTGTAGGGTGTGTGGTGGGCGCTGTGGGGTGTGGGGTGTAGCCTTGGGGGTGTGTGGTGTGCGTTGGGGAGTGTGTGGTGCGTTCGTTGGGGAGTGTGTGGGAGTGCGTGCTGTGTGGTGTGTGTAGGTTGTATCCTTGGGGGTTGGTTGGGTTGATCAGCAGTAATAATCATACAGATCATTCTCCCAATCCGAATCCAGACAGCTATCCAGATCATCAGAGCCATAGCCGAGGGCATCTGGCGAGGTGTACGCATTGCAGTGGTCCTCCATGTCGTTGTCATCATCCCAAAGGAAACTCTCAGCGCAGAGCTTCTGGGCCAGGCAAGGATTGTCCTTGGCGGATTGCAGGGGCTCCCGCTCGTATTTGAGCAGCTTCAGCAGGGGATGCATATCCGAATCAGCATCGCGGTCAGCATCGGGGTTGGCATCGGGTTCCATGTCCATGTCCATTTCCATTTCATTTTCCACTTCATTGTCCACATCCAAGTCGGCGTCGGCGTCGGCGTCGTAGTCGTTCTCTGGCTCGGATGACTCATCATCGTCATCGTCTTCGGTCAGTGGCATTTCGGTGCGGGGGCATTTTGGGGTGTTGGGTGGGGCATCCATGTCGGGCACCTTTTCGGGTGTTTCTTTTGGCTCCACGTCGCAACCGTCTTCTGGCTGCTCCTCCTCGCAGTCGTCTTGCTGCTGCTGCTGCTGCGGCTGCTGCTCCTCTCCCTTGGTATCATCCTCGCACTTATCACAATCTTCTGTCGGCTTGTCCTCCACTTCCGCCTCGGCCTCCGCCTCCGCTTCGGCCTCGGCCTCCTCTTCCACTGATTGCTCATTCGTGCAGTCGGTCTGCTCCTCTTCGTCAGCTGTTTCGGATTCCTCATTGGCATTCGGATTCTGTTTCTGCAGCTGAATTTCCAAGTCCTTGAGATCGTCGGCAATGGCTTTGGAGCTTTCGTGCAGGCCCTTTAAGATGCAGGAAACACGCTCCATGAATGATCCATCATCATCATCATCATTATCATTATCATCATCCTGGTCCAGTTCCTCCTGATCTTCCTCCAGCTTCTCCAGCTGCTCCCCCTGCTCTTCCTCAGGCTCCTTCTCCCCCTCCACTTCATCGTTGTAGTCCTCGCATTTACCATCATCATCATCGTCGTCTTCTGCTGTATCTTCATACTCTTCATCATCCTCGTCCTTCTCACGGATGTTCTGTCCGTCCGCGAAGCAGCCCAAAGGATCGGCACAAAGCCGGAACTGCATCAGGGCGCCTTTGGTGTCCTTTAGGAACTTCTGATCGTAAGCGCCCAACAGGGGACGCAGCTTCAGCTGCCCGTAAAGATCCAGCAAGGATTTGGTCATCAAATTGTATGTGGTCTCTGGCTGCCAGCGTGCCGGCGCAGCAACGGGCACCACATAGCCAAGCACAAGCATCACAGGCACCAGAGGCAGCAGATGCAGATGCAGCTGCAGCTGCAGCAACGAGCAAAATTTCATTTTCAAATAAATTTTATTTTTATTTTTATTTATAGCTTAAAAACTCGTACTCGCTCGAAAGATTGCCAGATACTGATTGAGAGTCAGCTAGAGAGTCAGCAACTGATTCCGAGTTGAAAGGCATGGCAGAGCAGCTTTAAAGATTTCTCTCTCTCCGGCTCCTCCGCTCTGATGAAACGCCCTCGTCAGAGTATGCGTGTGGGGTGCTGTCGGATTTCCGTTCCTACCCACTGCTGCTGCTGCTGCTGTTGTTGTTGCTGCTGCTGTTGCTGCTTTCTCCTGCGGTCTGTCACCAGCTTGCATTTCCCCAGCGGTTGCTGCCTGCCTTGACTGCCTGTCTGCTGCTGACGTCAAGGATACGACACTGAAATGTTCACTTATTGCGGTTTTTATGCCCTGTATTTATAGCGCATGAGTGGGGGTATATGGGTACAAAGGCAGCGGCAAGGTAGAGTTTCAAGGGGGGAAATTAAATAAACTCCGCGATCATTGGCAAGTGTCTTGGCTAACAGCTGGTCGAAGAAGTTGGTTCCACGCGGCTCTGTCGTCCGGGGTGCGCTGCAGCAGAGATGCAAAAATAAATGCACAAAAATAAATGCAAGGGATGGGATCGATATCGACTCAAATCAGACCTTTCAGTTGTGCCATCAAAGTGTCAATAATTTTCCTGTATTCTTGTTTGAAAGTATGTGCAATATTTTATTATAATTAATCGCAGAGGTTGAGAAATGAAGAGCTACAGGGCAACTGCCAGTCGTAAGCCACTCGCCACCTTCCTTAGTTTTTTGCTGCTGCTGTTGCTTGTTGTTTACAACCTGCGCAACGATTGCCCCAAAGGTGCGGCAGGGGGTGCTGAAAGAAGATGTGGCTGCTGCAGGATGGCCATGTGGCATCGGAATGGGGCATCTGAAATTGTGGCATGAAGCTTGGGCGCATCTAACGAATTCATCAGCGTCGCCGTAGCAGCACCACAAAAGATGAAGAAAAATGGCGCAAACTAAGGCCAAAAGATGCCCACAAGCCAAACACCTACGCAAGCAGAAGGCTCTCCTTTCTCCAGCTGCGTAAGGAAACCTGCAAAAGGATGTTGCCAGGAGGATGGAAGTAGAAATGCGGCAGACAAGTGCCAGTGCCCGTGCCCGTGCTCGTACCCGTGGCCACCCACCCGCTGATGATGATGATGGGATGTGGAAACTGCGACTGAAGCTCATGGCAAATGCATTTCCAGTGTCGTATGCCTGTTTTCCATGCCATAAGATGTTCCCGTTCCCCATGTCTCCAAGAGGGAATAGCAAAACAAGGAATAGTTGTGTCTGTCTGTCCCCCCACCAACCCACCAACCATCCCCATATCAGGGAGTTGATCTAATTCCGCCCCCTCCCACACACATAATTGCCAGCCAGTGTGCTGAAGAGACAGTTTGCTCTGTGTTGTCTCCGCTTAGATGTGCAATTAACGCGGCTGCATTTGTGACAGGGTAAGGAGGGTACGGTACCTGTACCCTGTACTTTGTACCCTACCAAAGAAAATGCAAGTTTAGTGACATGGAAACATGGATAGGGATAGCGATAGGGAAAAAAGGATAGCTATACTTTTGGAAGCACTTCGTGGCACACACGCATTGCAGCAGTGGTGGCGTCCCTAAAAGCTGCCCCCCTTCGTTCTGCTACACTGATATAAAAAACCAAAAGTAAAATTAAAATTACAATCATATTTAAATTTAAAATGCGATTTTGATTCAAATATAAATGTATTAAAATGGCTTTTTTAATACGTTCATATTTAATATTTATGCAAAACACTTTAAAATAAATATAATATATTAAATTTAAATACAAAAAACTTTAAAATAAATATAATACATAAATTTAAATATGAAATATATTTAAATTAAATATAAATCATATATAAATATAATATATTAAATTTAAATATGAAACGGATTCAAATTAAATATAAAATATATTAAATTTAAATATTTTCATATTTATATCAATATGCAAGTGAATGCACGAATGCGTGTATCAGTGCTAAGGTGAATGTGAACTGAATTGAGAACTCATTCGAATTGATATGAGTATCCATTAAATCACACAGCTAACGAAAACTTAGTTTCCTGAGCAAATTTCTTAAGTTTCGAAATATCATTGGTCCTTCTTGGAGGCTTTGTAACGCTTTCGATTTGTCATTTTTTAAGTTTATTCAAGCTTTTGAATTTGTTCTACGCAAAAGCTCGAAGCTTAAGTTTAAGCAGCTTTCAATAAATTCTGAAAAAAGGGAAACGGAAACGCTAAAAAGCTTCACAAGTTGCTGACCAGCTTTTGCGAGCTTTGTATCCAAACCAAAAACAAACTGAACCGTTACTAAAGCTTTCGTAAAGTTTAACAAAAGTTTTGAAATATTTGCACAACGACCGACAGCTCCTACCCTACCCCCAGTCTCCCAGCTGTCTGTTCCTTTCTTCCATAAATCAATTCGATTCAGAGGCAGCGCAGAAACCCAAAAAAACAGAGCCACTTTCCACTGCATTTCGAACATGGCACATGCTGGGTCAGGAAAGTTATGTCCTTTACAGGCTTAGGCTTTGACTTTGGCTTTGACTTTGGCCTGTTGCTGAGTTTTCACTTTTCACAGTTTTAGGCATTAAGTCAAAGGGGGGAAAACTGTGCACAAAAATAGGTTTAATGGGGGGTAAGTGGCGCTGGGACTGGGACTGAAACATGGAGGGCAAAAGCAAAAATAATTTTGTATGCAGCGGTCCCCCCTCCATTCATTTTTCATGTGAAAATATGTTGGTGGCGGCGTACGAGGAGGAGGTGGTGGTCTTGAGGGGGTGGGCTGCCACTAACAATGAAATATGCTAAATGGTCGCGGATTCAAAGCCAAACAGAAGGTTGACTTTGTGCCGCAAGATGAAACAGAAGGCAGGAGACAGCCGCAGGACGCAGGAGCAGCAGCAGCAGCAGCAGCCTTGATCAACTACTTTGGTTAACCCTTAACCCACACCCTTGGGGCGTGCTGCATCCCCCTTTCACCCACTTGTACGACCGACCAGGTGCCTTGGCTTTGGACTTGGACATTATTCATTTCTGACATTGCCGCCAGCCCTTTAGGACCAGCCCAGAGACACCTCAAAAACCAGCCCCATGGCACACAAATGATGGCACGTACCAGACGTAGGCATTGGGGGAAATGGCCATTGGGGGACTAGCAAAGGATTCGAATTTGTTGTACCCAGTGGGGATTAACATTTGAGAATTCCTTGAGTTTTTAGTGTGTTTGAAGCTGCGAGAAGTCTGCAATATTTTAAGAAAAATATACCAAGTAATATTAACATATTTTATTAATTTGAAAAAAAAAAAAAAAACAATTTATAAAAACTAATATACTATTAAAAATATTTCAAAATACCAAAAAGCAACAAAAAATACCTAAACTAAAACATTGATAAAAATACCTGATTGAAAAATATCAACATTATACAAAAAAATTCAAATTAAAAAAATACTTGATTTAAAAATTTTTTAAAAATCATTGATTTAAAACATTTTTAAAAATTTAAATTAACCAATTAAAAAATGTTCTAATAGTTTAAAAATTTTATAAAAGAAAAACAAATTTTAAAGATACTTAAACAATATACAAACATACATATTTGTTTATGTACATAAGTATGTACGTTCAAAATTAAATTGTAAATGCGTACAGCGTACCCTGTAGATCGTTCAGATTTTTCGCAGATTTTATTCTCAATGGTGTTGCATCTGTTTCACCCTCTCTCCTCTGCAAAAAAAAAAAGAAGAAACTTAAGGAAATCAGCAAAAGAAAACTGAGAGAAAATTGAAGCTCATTAGGCACGTTCCACACACTCGAGTTGCCATCGTCGTTGATGGGTGGGGGGGGGGGGGGGTCGGTCCATCACGAGGGGTTTCCCCGACATTTGTTTTCCTCGTCGCCTTCCGCGTGCTGCCACGTGATGGACAGAGCAGCGTGTGGAAAAGCTTGCGTGCCACAGAGGCCTGGCGGATGGATGGATAGGATTGGATGTTGGATGTTGGCCCCAAAAAGCTCTGCCATGCGGATGTTTTGAAAGCTCACCAAAGCGGCAGAGGGGCAGCAGCCGCATGCTGTGGATACTGCTACTCTCGTGGCTGTGTGGCGGGCAGGACAGGCAGCTGGCGGCGTGGCATGTGCGTCGTCGTCGTCGTTTGGGGCACGTTCAGTTACGCTCCCAACGCCAGCTGCTGCAGTCGCAAAAACCGAGACGCACCGCACGGAACAGACGCGAGCGAGCGCGTTGTGTCGTTGTCCCTCGTTGGTCCTTTGTCGTCGTCCTTTGCTCTCTCTCGTTCTTTTTCGTCACCGCGCGGCCGCGCGGCCTGCCAGTCCGTCGGCGATCGTTATCCGTTTTTAAAATTTCCCCCATGCAGAAATAAATATCTATAAAATTAAATACGAACCTCCTGCCGCCACACCCCTGCTATCCATCCATCTCCATCTCGCCTGCGGATGGTCCTTGCTTTTTTGTTGTTGTTGTTCTAGTTCTGGTGATATTGCAGTGTTTTTTGTTTCAGTGCGAAATAAATTGTGGAAATTGCTTAATTGACAGAGAAAATACAGCAGGAAGCGGAGAGAGAAGCAGCCCACAAAGTAATTTAATAATAAAAAACGTGCCTATAAAAAGTGGGGGTGGAAAACAGATTGAAATTTTATACATATACACGAAAATATTGCAGAATATATCCGAGCTGAGGAAATAATGTGCATGTACATGATTTATGTTTTTATAAAAAAGTTCGTTGAAAGGAGCAAAAGGCTGAAAAGGATGAACAGCTTCACGCTCTCTCTCTCCCCCTCTACTCAAAGCAAAAGAGAGAGAGAGAGAGAGGAAGAAGGCGTGCATTGAGTTCCATACTTCTTTGTAGCACTGTTAATTTGCTGCCGCGATAAAAAGTTGCCATCCGAAACGAAGGGAAAAATCCGAAACCCTAGAATAAATTTTGTTTTTTTTGTTTTTCTCTGCTTAGCTGTCTGCTGTAATCACGGCGTGGCATTGTCTTCTCTCTCTCTTTTTTCTGGGATTAGTTCCAAGTCCAATAGCCTGTTGCCCACCCAACCACTCCCCCCCCCCCTGCGTCCCTTGCGACCGCTGGCAGATTGCTTGATACACAAATTGCTTAAGGAATTCCGTTGGAATCTTTGATTTTGCGCTCCCCCTGCGCACCGAGGCGCTGCAATGTTTGCTACACTTTTCCACAGCTCCTTTTGTTTCTGGTTTCCTTTTTATGCTGAATGCTCAATGCTGATTTCTTACCTTATTTATTCTGGAATTGGTTTTGCTGGGGGTTCAGGGGTTTGCTTTTGATTTGTCTTTGCCTTTGCCTGGCCTTTGGCTTTGGTTCGTATTTGCATGGCAAATAGAAGCAGCACCACCCCACCCGCTCCAAATGGAGACACAATGGATGTGTTGTGTCCCCTTTGGTGGGGGTAATTAGCTAAAAGTCAGAGGCGTTAATTAAATCACGTAGCAAATGCATAAAAACAAAGCGACTCGCATTTGTCCCTATCCCTTTCTCTTTGTCTGTATCTTTACATCTTTCCATCTTTTCGTCTCTACCTCTGCCCCTGCCCCTGCCGCTGCCCATTGCTGCCTGCTAACTTTTAGCCAAATTAATGGCCCAAAGATATACAACGAGCGAGCAATTAGAAGGCAGAAGGCCCACCACACACACACACACACACACACATGTGGCTAGAACCTTTCATCTCTGTGTGTCTCCTGCCCCTGCCCCATCAAAGGCTTAAGGGGTTCCACATAAATTGCCTTCATCATCTTCCACTTTCACTTACACTTTCACATTCGCTGCTGGCCCCTTCTTTCTGCATCTGCTCTACTCTGGCTCTCAACTTTCTTTCATTTCTTTTATTCTTCTTTAAAAGTGTTTTTCTGTGGGCAAATACAAAAAGAAAACATTTCTATGCATGAGACACACTTGACACACAATCCACTCGATGCTGGAAGTTTATTAAAATTTCACCTGTCTTTAAGGTCGATTCAAAGCGAATGCCAATACCATGCCATACGTTTTCGGGATACTCGGGATACCAAATACTCCCGCTTTCCTTTCTTCCTTCCTTTCTGGTTATTGAATTATCTGGCGTTCGTTTCTGGCAAAAGAAACTTTTGCCCGCCTCTGGGTTGCCTTTTGGGTGCCTCTCGGGTGCCTCCCGGGGGAAAGTTTTCGTCGGCGGCTAACCTTACCTTTAACTTTCTTTACTTTCTTTAATAATCACAATGACACATTGGCGTGGCTTGGCTTGGCGGAGGCACCACAACTTTCTCTTGTTGTTCGTACGAAAGTTTTGTGCCGGAAATCTTTTGCTTGCGAGCAGAGTAACGGCACTGCTTGACACCTACTTTAACCGTTTGACATGTGGATTAGGCCTCTCTTTTTGAATGACATTCCATTTGATGTTTAAAGCATCCCTACCCCCGTCGCTTATGCCCCATCATGTCAATTCTTTGCTTTTTAGTTTCTTTGAAGCCTTTTTCTTTTTGCATTTTTTAATAGCTGAAAAAACACAATTGGTTGCACATTTTAATCATTTCGTGCTGATTGGAAACGTTTCATAATCGTTTAAATATTTTTGCCAATGGCAAACATTTCTAAAGCATTTTTTATAGTTTCTTAGAAGACTTCCAAATGATAGCTTGGCATTCTCTGCTGAAAAAAAACAGGCTTTTCTTATACCTGATGAAACTGGATTGTTTGACCATCGATTTGGGATTGCTTTGGGCATGGTTTGAATTTCTTTAATTGCGTTGAGTGTCCCCAATGCTTGCTTCAGTTTTCAGCATTCTTTAACCCTATTACCTTACGATTTTGCGTACATTTTCAAGATCGATTTCAATGTATGACTCCAAAGAACCAAACAAAATTTTTTTTATTTAAAAATCTCTTGAATTTTAGCGTGGAATTTCTTTGATTTTTCTTATATTTTGTGCTGCGTTTCTTGCTACTTTTTTGGCGTCATGCAGTAGCGTCAATCGGTCAAAAAATCGACCCAGAGAGACGTGCTTGAGGATTAAATTTCCGCTCGATCTGCGATTGGTTTTGAGTTAAAAAACTTTTGCATCTTTCTCAATTGTTTTCCAAATTGTATCCCTGCGTTTCCCATGCCAAAGGACATACCCAAACCATTCATTCTTCAGCCTCAGCCTGTAGCATCATTCCCTGGCAGCATCCCAGACCCCAGACCAGGGCAGACCAGCCCACAAAAGCCGATGACAAGTCATGCGATATGTTGGCTTCCCAAGGACTTCAAGTGCCCGTATATAGTTACATTAACCGCACACAAATGTCCTCGAATGTCCTGTCCTGTCCTGTTCTCTTCTGTTCTGTTCGGTCCCTCTTGTTGTTGTTGCTTCTGTTTGTTGCTGTTTGCGTAGCTTATTCAAGTTTCAACTTCAGTTTCTGTTCCCCCTTGCCACCGCCTCCCGCCTCCTGTTACTCCCTTTCCCCCATGACGATAGACATTGTATTAAAAGCGGAAGGACGTGCTCAAGTGTCTCATTCGCAGTGGGAGCAGCAAAAGCGATTCTTGGTTAGTTTTTCGGTATCATTAGCATCGTGAGGAAAGCGGGGGGTATCGGGGCAAGCCAAATTGCAGCTGCAAAAAGGAGGCATGAATTTCGTGGGGCGTGCTCGAGTGCTGCACAGCCAGCGGGAAAGGCGGCATATCGATAGCAAACCTTAAATAATGCCATAAATCTTTCAACGAACTTTAACGAAGTGCAAAACGAACTCAAATTACACATAAATTTCAATTGAATGTCCAAACGGAGACGTTCCAGAGAACAAGGATTTATTGCCAACCAAAAACCCCAAGTGTAAATCCCCACGGCAATAATAATTAAGGGGCAAGGCAAGGCAAGCAGACAGACAATTGAGATATAAAAATACAAATCACATAGATACGGCGAGCACACACAGATCGAGATACAACTTATTGTGACACAGCTACGGGGAATACACAGGACACATTTACAGTGAGTGAAATCCGAATCCGAAGGCGTAGCCATGAATGCCGCACAGAGCGGCGGCCACACGGGCGGCGGTGGCGGCTCCATGGGCAAGAAGGGATCACAAATGGAGGTAATTATGCTACAGTTTTTTTTATCTCGTACTCTACACGCGTATTTTCTCGCTCCATCCACGAGGCTGTGTTTCCACTTTGGAATTTTTGTTTCCCTATTTTTAGGTCCGTTTTCTTTTGTACTTTTTGGGTCCCATCTCCAGTGCTCGAGGGCGTAGGAGGATTGACCTCTGTGTGTCGCCTCGCCATTTGTAATGAGCGTAAATTGAATTTTCTACTCGTACTTTGGATGCTGGAAAAAGAGCAAAAAGAAACACAACAACACGAAACAAAATGAAATCACAAATTAAAATAAACCAATTCGATTAGTGAGAAAGAGCGACTGGGAGGGAGAGCGAACCGAACCGACCCGACCCAACCCGACCCTCAATTAGGTTTAAAGGCAATCAACTTGAATGGCCATCCTGGCCACAGTCCTTAAGGAAAATCATAAATTCTCTACAATTATTCCATAGGCATCTCACACACAGACACAGCGAGAGAGAGAGATTGAAATTGAAAAGAATTTTCAAGGAGAAATTTAGTTACCCCCCCTTGTAGTATCAAATAATCTAATGGCTCGGGGGTTGGGTGGCTGCTCACAAATCTCTTCAGATTATATTAATATATTTGACTGAATGAGGGTCGACCCTCTTAAATTTGAAATAAATAAATAGAAAATAAATGGAAATTTTTAATTAAAAATTTTTTATGATTGCAAAGAACAAACTAAGAGTCAAGGGAGTTTCATAGGCAGATTCCTTTCAATCCCGAAACCCCATCTTCAAAGGATAATCAGAGTTGAATCATTTTATTATGCAGGCGTATTCAAACAGGGTGAAATACACTTAATTAATCAATTAAGTTTTTATTTAGGCAATTAAGTTTGTGTTATTTTTGTGTTCGCTTCTCCAACTAAAATCAAAGCAAATTACGGAGCAACACATAGGGGCCTCTAGGGGCCCCTCGGGGGACTCCCTAATGAGAATCGACGGCAAAACAACAGAATGTCGAGCATTAATTTAATTTTTGTCACACGAACAAAAAAAAGTTTACCCCGCAAGGCAATAAAAAATAAAACGCAAACTAAACTAAAAGTAAAAATAAATAAAGAGAGACCCAAAACAAAAACAAAACAAGAAAAAACACTGAAATTAAATTATAAAATTTCATTTCCAAAGTGGCAATCAGGATCAGAATGTCCTTCCATGTTGCTGCTTCTGCCGGGCTGCTCCTGCTCCTGTGAACAGACAATTAAAAATGTCAACGAACAAAACTTGAGGCAAAGTAAAGCCCAGGGGGGGGGGGGCGGTCAAAGGTGGGGGCAGGAGACGTATAATGAGGCAGGTTATCTGCTGCTCATTCTGCCGCTCCTTTTGCCCAAACTGCCTCTCCCTCTGCCTCCCCCTCTGCCTCTCCACACCTTCTCCCACCTGTTAATCAAATGGTCTTGGACATAAATGTTTTAAATGGCCATAAAACAGCAGCAGCACCAGCACCACCACCACCCACAGCCATGCCGAATGAGAAACGAGGGTGAAGCTGGTTGCGGCTGCTCCTTCGTGCCATTTGTGATTTTGATTCCCCTCCTAATTAAGCTGAACAGAGTGCAATTCTTTCAGCCAGATGTACCAAATGTTCATTCACTTCTCTCGCTTTATTTTTCCTTGAGGCAGCATAATGAGGGGTTTCGCTTTTGTGGTCATAACCAAGGCACGTTCGCGGCCTCCTATGGCGGGTGTAGTCGTTTCCTCAAGGCACCAGCTTCAGTTCCATATACAGTTCCATTTTCAGTTCCAATTCCGGTTCCAGTGAGTTGTGCGTCAGTCATGGCTCTGGCGCTGACTCTGGCTCTGTGACCGACTTCATCATCCATTAATGTCACTCAATCTGTGCGCATAAATTTGCATAAAGTGTAGTGAGCGCTTGTAGGAAGAATGGAAAACATGTAATATGCGACGCTTGTCTTGCGGTGGCTTCAGCAGCAATTTTGAATTTCAACGGTTTATTTTTCGTAACCGCCTGAAGATAGGCGTTAAAAATATGGGGTTTCGATCGTAGAGCTTTGTATAAAGCTTTTGGACGAAACATATGTTTTTCTAAAAAAGTGGCAACGCCAACCCGATGTTTTGATTCTGTATTGTACTTAAATTTATTGCTAATTGCTTTTCTTCAAATTATAACGCAAGCAAATTACTGTACTGATGGAAAAAACGTGGGCTGCTGCACCAAGTTGTTCTGGGAGTCTGTCTTTTCTCCTCGTGACCGTCCAAGTGTGCAGTAGTATACGATTCTGGTGCTCTGTATGATAGTGGAGTGTATTTAACCCTACATACAGACAGATACCACGCGTAGTGATTGTGTGCTCGGCAGCTACAAATTAGTTTCGCAAAAACCTTTGTAAGCTGACCATATCCGTGAGTATGATCAAAAAACGAACGACGTCTGGTGATCTATAACAAAGAAAAAAAAACGGAATTTTCCAGGCTTTTGTTACATACAGAGCGAGGTGTTCCTAACCCCCAAGACCACGGTAGCACCTGCGAGTCACTACGTTTATACCACTCGTACGGGTATACCGATTCTACTGCTATAGACCTGGAGAAAGAATATCCACATTCCGAAGTTTTAGTTATCAAAGTGGTGCAGTTCCCATTGTGGTAAATATCTCGCTAATTCTTATGATATGGATCTAAAACATAACCTTCCATATATAGGAATGGCACCACTAGTAATAACTGGGTATAACCCAGGTAGGTGCGTTTAAAACCTGAGTTTGGGTTTATGGCTATGAGCTGAGCGAGATCGTTCCGGAGAATTGTCCGAACAGCAGCGTGCTCGTGCCAATTGAGGGTATTTAACCTTGCCGTTCGACCTACGTGTGAGATCAAGGTGATCTCAAGGATGGACTTCCTCACGCTATAAGCCGGCTAACCATCATCATCGTGACCAGCTTCGACATATCCGTCGCCAGAAGCTAGGGCCTCCGGCATGCTCACTCGAACTTGCCGTCAATGTACCAAGGTCATTGACCTTCTGGCATAAGTCGCCGCCATTGTTAGCTGTGCCCTGCAAATTATAACCTGGTGACGCCTGCCGAAGTCGAGCATAAGCTCGCCCTCCATTCTTGGGACATTGACGCAGCGAAATTAGTTTAATGTTTTTTTTTATTTAGTATATACCTGATACCCGAATGCTTTTTGGTTGGTCCGATTTGTGGTCCACTGTAAAGTGATACGGCTAAACCCTTTACGCCCGTGAAACACAAAATGTCGAGATAGCCAAAAAGAATTTCTGTGCCTGGTTTAAGTTACCCTTTGAATTGTTATTAATCCTGATTCACATTACAGTCATGCGTTTGGTTACCCATTATTCACCGTATCATCCATTCACCGAATCATCTTTTCATCCAAGCATCCAGATATATTCATACACAACGAAAGATCTTTCTGCGTGGGAGTAAAAAGTACTGTAAGTTTGTACAACCGTAAAGATATAAGGATGTTTACTGAATAACATGATGAAATGAATCATCGGTAACGTAACGTTAATTAATTCGAACTTCGACATAAGCCCATACGGTTTAATGAATTGCTCATGTGCTGTCGCACTTGGGTTTTTGGAATTTATTCTTGGCTTTCATGTCAGTAGTTTCAATACCGTTTAATGCATTTACAATGCTAATTTGGTTCTTTACAATTACCTAGTATTAAATGAATATCTATACCTAACTATCTATCGCTCTATTTACTCGATGAGCAGTACGTAACCTTATCTACATTTAAATATCTACATATCATTTACATATATACATTTATATTCTTAGTATTATTATTCTATTACTATTATTCCGATTATTATTCTTCTATTATTACTTAAGTGCAGATCATGAGATTTTAATTTGCGGGAGTTAGATTCATAATTTCGTAGATTTCGTAGGGTATGAATTACGTTAGTATTTAATGTCCGCCCGACAGAGAGATCATGAACTATATGAATAAATATTGTTATATTATGAAGCAAGGCTAAAGTAGTTTGGAAGGAACCATGCAGCAGTGGAACGAAATAGATTAGCCGATACCGGACCTCCCAGGGATTCTCTGATAACATAGTTTGGCGCTGCAGGATCATGGTAGGGTGGGCGTGGCACAAATCAGTGCCAGCAAAACGGAGAGGTCCGAAGCGTCGGTGGATCCCTATTCTTTTCTCTTTCATTTGTTTGTTTATCTACTGTACTGTCTAGTGCCCTGGATTTCCTTAATCCTCCCTATCCCTTAAAAACGGTACGCGAATTTTAATAAAATAGTAATGTATAGGACCGAAGTACCCAACTGGAAGGTTTCCCAACCAAGAACCCATACCCATATCCGACCAGAGACGAGCCGTAGGAGCAAGCGCGTACTTGCAGGGACCGTAAATAATGATAATTTTTAATTTTTTTCTCGAAAAAATCATATAGTTAAAGTAGCCGCACAGAAGAATTAAATAGACCTATAGACTGCTCTAAGGATAAACTATGCAAATCCACCAACATTTTTAATTTTTCAGTTTTTAGGATAATTATTATTGATAATAATTATTTTTATTAATTATTATTAATGATCATCCATAATAATTATGTTTGAGCAAAAAAAATATAACTCAAAAATACTGATTAAATGTTGAGTTTTATTTTTTCGCTCATCATTGAATCATTATTTTTTAGCTTTATTTTTGTTTGCTCAAACATAATTATTATGGATAATCATTAATAATAATTAATAAAAATAATTATTATCAATAATGATTATCCCAAAAACTAAAAAAACGAGAAGGAACGTGAGTCGCTTCTAGTCGCGACTCTACTTTTATACCCGTACTCAGTCAGTATATAAATTTATGAGCTTATGATTGAAATTTAAAAAAAAATTTTAATTTTACATTTTACATTTTTTTGCTACATTTGTCAACTACATCTACATGTAAAATGTAGATAATACATCTAGAACAAATATTCTACATATACCATTTAGATTCTACATCTCCTCCGCTAGGGGTTGCTCGCGCATTGCACAGGGCAGAGTGTGTGCGAGCGAGACAGAGAATGAATAGCGTCAGCAGCGCCAGAAGAGGTGGGGGAAGCAACTGAAAATTAATTTCTTTATTCTGGCTATAATAATGATCCGATCTGGTTCAGATTCGGCAATCTGATAGATATGGTCATTCTCTACGATACTGCGTTTTTAGTTTTATCGTATCTTCAAAATTGTGGATGCCACAGATTTTCGTCCTTTGTGAAGGCGGAAGGGGGCGGGGCGAAATTTTGAAATACACTTGTAACAGTGTGATATCACATGAGTCTGGAAAAAAATTTCGTTGCTCTAGCTTTTATAGTCTCTGAGAACGAGGCGCTCATGGGGACGGACAGACGGACAGACGGACGGACAGACAGACATGGCTCTATCGACTCGGCTATTGATACTGATCAAGAATATATATACTTTATGGGGTCGGAAAATTTTCCTTCTCTGCGTTACACACATCCACTTTTACCACAAATACAGTATACCCCTTAACTCTTTTTGAGTACGGGTATAAAAATTATTATTGTGTGATTTTTAAACCATAGCTTATAATGATTACGGTCCCTGGGTCTTTGGTATTGAGTTTGCTGCAAACAAATACTCGCATGCTCGTTTATTTATTTCTATTTCGGAATCCAAGACGGAATCCATGAGACTTGTTTATGGCACTCGCAGAAAAAAGTCATCGAATTCGTGTCTGCTGCATATTGACATCCAAAATGCGAATTGAGTGAAAAAAATTGTTAGATCATAAATCTCTAAATTGTTTCTAAGTTGTTTCTAGCCGTGGCTAATAACCTCTCCTGCCTTTTGCTCGCCAACAATCGCGATAAGCATTGAAATTTCGCACCCAAGCAAATGCGTTTGATGATTTTGATTAAGTTGGGCTGACAAGTCCACTCCTCGGCCCCCACACACGCCCAGGCTAATCGGTCATTAACATGACACCGATTTGCCTCTGTCGCTGTTTTTTGCTGTCTGTTTTTTGCCTGTTTTGTGGCACGTGGGATCCTGTTCCCTTGCCTTGCCTCCTTTGGCCTGTTTTGCCTGCTATTCCGAGTCTTTCTTTGTGCAGTCCTTTGCCCTTGCGTGGCTCTCTTAATTAAATGTAACAAAAACAGAAAATAAATGCTGAAATGTTATTCCTGCCACCCCCCTCCCCAGCGCATAATTAAATCTACGAACAAAAAAAAAGGAGTTTCTGGTGTCCGGGTCCTTTGGGGTTGACACACAATTGTGTGCGAGGTGCGCTGCACGTGCGGGAATTCGTTCGTCCGTAAACCTCCAGCGAGCAATCAAAGTGCCTTGAAGGCACTCCGTGAGCTAATTTCCGCTTTGCGGAGTGCCCAATGCCGCCCAAAAACGATGAGCAGGAAAAACAGTGGAGGGACAGAGAGAGAGAGAGCAGTAAATGGCGCAAAAAGCGAGCACTAAAAAGAGCTAAAAGATGCACCCAAAGCGGCGCTGCAAGGGTGGGTGGCGCGTGCACCTCGACCTTCATTTCCATTGCAAATGTCGCGCACGGGATATACCTAATCAACACTTGAGAAATGTGGCTGGCAAACAGATAACTCTGCAGATCACACAGCGGAATAAATGGAAAGATACATCCTTCATCCATCCAAGCATCCATTCCCATGAATCAACTCTCAAATATTTAAAGCTCTCCTTAAACACTTTCTCTCTCTCTGTCTCTGTGTCCGCCCTGCCTGGAAAGCCTGCCCCCAAATCAAAGCTGTTTTTTACGAGGCATTTCCTTACAATATTTTTATGGGCACAAAAAGACAATCCGCCCCCCACCCACCGTCTCCTAACATGCTTTGCCGCTTTTGTGCGTGGGTGGATCTCATAATCCTTTTGCAAACATTTTTATATTCCGCACGCAAAAATCACAAATCTATGAATTTTTGAATAGACTTTTTCTCCACGGCCGCCCATCTTTGGGTTCTCTCTTTGCATTGTCATTGCCCACCAGCGCCCCGCCCCCCGTTTGTCCATGGTCGAGTCATGAGTCCAAGGGGGGCGGGCTGAGCGGCAGCCGTCCTCATCGCACGAAAAACACAAGATGTGCTACTGCAATGCTCGCACAGACTGTTGCCGCGCCACAGAACACGCCGCCCACTTCGGAGTTACATCTCTTTGCCACTGTCATTGCCACAACAGCGCCACAAGCAGCAGCCACATTATGTGAATGGCGAGCATCAGATCACAAACAAACAAGGAAACGAGAAGGAACGTGTGAGTCGCTTCTGGACGCGACTCTACTTTATACCCGTACATCAGTATATAAATTTGTGAGCTTATGATTAAAATTAAAAAAAAAATTTTAATTTTACATTTTACATTTTGCTACAGTGACTAACTACATGTAAAATGTAGAAATACATCTAGAACAAATATTCTACATCACCATTTAGATTCTACATCTCCTCCGCTAGGGGTGCTCGCGCATTGCACAGGGCAGAGTGTGTGCGAGCGAGACAGAGAATGAATAGCGTCAGCACGCCAGAGGAGGTGGGGAAGCAACTGAAGAATTAATTTCTTTATTTTGGCTATAATGACATGCGCGTTCAGACGAATCTGATAGATATGGTCACTCTACGATACGTTTTTAGTTTTATCGTATCTTCAAAATTGTGGATGCCACAATTTTCGTCTTGTGAAGGCGGAAGGGGCGGGAAAAATTTTGAAATACACTTGTAACAGTGTGATATCACATGAGTCTGAAAAAAAATTTCGTTGCTCTAGCTTTTATAGTCTCTGAGAACGAGGCGCTCATCAGGACGGACAGACGGACAGACGGACAGACGGAGAGACGGACAGACGGTCGGATGGACGGACAGACAGACACGGCTCTATCGACTCGGCTATTGATACCGATCAAGAATATATACTTAGGGGTCGGAAAGATTTTCCTCTCTGAGAAACACACATCCACTTACCACAAATAAGTATACCCCTTAACCTTTTAGTACGTGTATAAAGAAAAAAAAAGAAAATTTAATTGAATTAAATTTGAAAATTTTCTACGGACATAGTTTTCATGCCACTCAAGGCTAGTGGGGCAGAGGGGTGGGGGGGGTAGGTCCCATGTCCGCGCGGTGCCGGCCAAACCGCGGAAAGACAGCCGAAAAACGGAGGCCAGCCAATGAGATGGATACGTTCATCGGATAAAGATACTACATATCTATGAAAGTCAATGAGGAGGTTCTTAGTAAATGAAGCATAGATACAAGCCGGGGGGAGGATACGCCCCAAGCGGGCAAATAAAGAGTACTAGTATGTAGGGCTTACTCGTAAGAGGATATTTGATAGGGGGAAAATATTTCATTTTCCTTTTGCGGTTTGTGGGTTGGCAGGGGCGTGGGCGTGGAACTTTCCTGATGCTCAAAAGATTATTATGAAAATTAACTTTAGTTACAGAGGCAAAACATTTCTATTGAATATGGAAACAATTTATGGGTAATTACATTTGCAATGCATTCCAATTGCAAGTAAAGAGATTTAAGTAGTCGTAAAAGTGAATGAGAAATATGCAATTAAAATATATTTGAGGCATTTACTGAGCAGAGCCACAGAGAGGGAGAGTAACAGATTCTGTAGAGCCACAGCCAGTAACAGAGTCTGCAGAGTTAACAGAGCTAACAGTGGGAGAGAGATTCTGGGCATAGATTCTGGTCAGCGATCGACGCAAATTTCACTCGCAACACAGCGACCATTGTTATGGTCGATTAATTATAAATAATATAAATATATATGTTAATACTGTAGATAACATATGTTCATACCTTGCAATATACTTAAAATAATAAATTAAACGTTTTCCCGAAGTCAAGGCATAGCTGCGAAATACCCTGGTCCACATATTCGTTGTACATATGTATTATATTTGTGTTATTTTTGGCCTTGCATTTGCCCATTTGCATTTGCCCCTTCGCATGTTTGCTGGTGTTGCTGGTATTAAGCAGCTCGTAAATCAATTTATGGACTGTGTACTCGCAAGTGCACTCCCATGTACACACATATATTCTCTCCTCTCCTGATGGTGTGGAGCATGTTTTTCTTTTGCCAAATACTCCATTGAATTGTAGGAAACCATTTCTTCGAAACTTCTTGTGTATTCCCATTCGCCTGAGTGCAGGGCCCCGGGCTGACTTCTAGTTGGTATTCCGCTTTACAAATTTCCTCTAAAATTATTCCATGAAATTTAACCCAAGGCTTTGGCTTTGGATTTTCTTTGATTTTGTATACATTTTCTTTCAGGTAATCAACTATTAAATTTACATTTGGAGATAAACCAAAGAAAGATTAAGGATGCTGGTGAGGCCTGAGGATTGGGTTTTGGGCGACTTGTTGGCAATTTATCAGCAAGTAGAGGGAAAAACTCAGCCCCCCCCCCCCCTGGCGCCCTTCTTTTTGTTGGAAAAGTGGAAAAAGAAAATGTCAACGCGTATCATTTGTCTTGGGCGCAAAACTCAAGCAAAATGGAACTCCTGTCACTTGGTCAGTCGCTCTATATGTCAACAGCTGCCATGCCGCACCATGCCACACCACACCCACACCACACCACTGTGTCCCCCCCCCCCCCCCCCTCCCTTTGTGTTGTGGCATTTCCGCTGCTTATCGGAGAAGCCAACAACAATAAGCGTAAAAGCCAAAAATGCAAAATGAATGTAAAGTGCTTTTTTTTCCAGAGCGGAGAGGGAGTGGTGCGGGTGGCGGGGAGGCTGGAAATTTATTGCAAACTACGCAACAAAGCAAAAGACATTATTGTAGCTGTCCGGGGGGCTGGGGAAGAAAGAAAAAGTTGCCTACACAATTTATGATTAAAACAAAAGATCTACAAAAATTCTTGGCATCGTCATTTTGGGTACGTGACGAACGATGAGATTCAGCGAGACACTGCGAGGAAACGAGAAAAGTGTAGTGGGAAAAGTGGCAAAGCGCGAGGTTAGGGCTGCTGGAAAATGAGCATTTTCTTTTGTAATCTATTTTATATAAATTTTAATTTATTTTCATTTATTTTTGTCAGTAGAGCAGCAACACCCAAGAAACTTATGCCCAACAATTTATGTCTCTCTCTCTCTCTCTCTCTCTGTGTGTGTGTGTGTAGAGTGTAGCTGTGTGTGTGTGTTGCAAACATTAAAAAATCGACGCTTCTAAGCTTCGCGCACATCGTCTTCTCTGTAGCCAAAGAGCATTAAAATTTTGTGCTGCATGCGCGTAGGCGCTGACACGTGACGGGCAAAGCAAATGAGTCCCAAAAAGAAAGACTGAGAGTGAGAGAGTTTCATTTCAGCCCCCCCCCCCCCTCCAAAATGTGTGTGAAAACATTTGTGAAGCGCTCTAAAATAAACACCAACACACGCAGACACACACACACACATGTAATGTGGCAGATGATAATTCTAACTACGCTAGATATACCCTGTATGCCCTGTACGCAGACTCTGCCGCCCCAAATAATAATCTTGATTGCTGAATCTGATATTTTATTTTATTCCCAGAATGAACAGAAACAGCTGTCGTTTTGGGCTAATTGAACACCTGGAACACCAAGCACTTTTTACACGCTTCTCGTGGCATACTCTTAGGTATGTTTACGCATCTAAACTACTGCTAGAGCAGCCATCGGATTAGCCATATTTAATCTGATATCCCAGCAGATTTGGTTTAAGCAAAAAGAAAATCATAACTCACAAAGGAGTCAACGAGAGAGCTCGCCCAAGGACCAAAAAACAGACCATACCAGACCAGATACCATTCTCTCTGCCACAGCAAATAACTCACTAAATAAGCCAGCAAAATGCTTAATAAACTCTTTGCAAAAGAAAAGAAACTACAACTAGAACTAGAACTCGACTCGAACTCGAAACAAGCAGCCCCAAGCGCAGTGGGCAAGGGTCGAGCAGCAAGAGGAAGGGCGACTTTGAAGCATGCTGCTGACAATAAAAACAATTTACAACTTTTTCCACCGAGTTTCCGTCCTCCCACCAACTGACAGTTCCCCTGAGGCGCCACAGAGTGCACTGCAGCTGATTGATCCCCCTCCCCCACTGCCACTACCCTCTAAGGGTGCAGGGGGGCAAAACTTTGTCGAGTGTGTTAACCAAGAAGTCGGATCGGAAAAGTTGTGCGTTGCTGCTGCTGCTGCCTTCTGTTGGGAAGTTTTTAGAGCGCGAATGCAACTCAATCAGTTGCAAAAGTGCCACTGGAAGGAGTCCCAATAGGCGATGTGTAGAGAGCAATGAAAACGAAAAGTAGCAAAGCAGATCCAAACGAATGAATGGGTAGATTTGGATGGTTGTAACGCGATGCGATGGGGAACGCATTTAATTGCCAGACAAAGAAACTCCATAAACATGTCCAGAACCTGCGGAAAGACAATGGGACGACTATGGCGGCGGCGGCCATGGCCTAGGTCCGTGTCCTCTCATGAGCCATAAAAGCGTTGAGCGCGTAAATTTTCACGCAAACAGCCAAAAACAAAAGCAACAACAAAAACAAAGGCAACAACGATAAAGCGCAAGATGAAGCCGAAAAAAAACATTTATTGCAGTCTTCCCTTTTCTTTTTGTTGCTGCTACACACACACGAGGAGCATGCCCTGCCACACCACAGTGGGTGTTTTGATTTTGTTTGTGGAACGTTTTGCAACGCTAAAGGAAATTCTTAAGATATTTTTATACTTAAAGGGGAACAAGAATCGTTCCCCCTGCAGGTCCAGGTCCATTTACTTGCCAAATTTCACTACTTTTATTTTGAATTCCCTTTCTTGTCGTTGATTTGCAGCATAAGAAAACCCTTTGAGGGTAATTTTGGGATCTATGTACCATTCGAATCAGTGCAATGAGCAGGCCATAGTTTCACTCTATAAAACACTTCGAATGCAGCATCGATAATCGAGTCCAATTCACTTCGAATCGTTTAGTATGTCCGAGTGCCAGGTATCTTGCTGTCGAGCCTTGTGCGTGTGCGGCGACACACTGTCCCTTTTTTTTATGGAAGAAGCCGGAATTTATTTTAACGAGCAAAAGTTTTGGCATTGCCCAGCAGAAGAGCAAAGGGAGAAGACATAGAAAGAAATTGAATATTAAGGCTGAGAGGAGAGCAGCAGAATATAGGGGGAGAGGACAGCAGCAGAATATAGCGGCTGAGAGGAGAGCAGCAGCAACATAGAGGCTGCAAGCAAAGAGTGTGGCCAGACGGGGCGGGACTAGGGGTAGCAGAGAAAAAAAAATCCCTAAATGGCAATTTCACTTCCGCAGTCGCCTGGCATTTTATTAATTCCCCATGTATGAACAAGGAACAAAACGGAAGCAACGCTCCGCACCGCTCCCATCCACCAACCCACTGTCACCTCCGGCCCGCTGTGGGATTTCCCCCCTCTTTGTCTCTCTGTCTCTGCCCATCCGCGGTCTGTGCATTTCTGTGGTCGTCATTTCTGCTTAGCTAATCTCCGGACTGCGTGCACGTAAGCGAAACCAGAACGGAGCTACTGCCACTATTACCCACTCCCATCCCTCTCTCCTTCGCTGCTCTCTTTGGGGCTTACACAAAACCAATGGAGGGAGACGTGGAATGGTTGAGGAGGGGGGGCGAGTCAGGGGTCAGGGGTTAGAGAGCAAGAATTTATAAATAAAAACGCTAAAAATCCGCTTGGTTTTGCTTTTCGGGGCGAGCGAGAGAAAAAAAATGCTGCGAAAAAGTTTTCTGCGTTTTCCGTTTCCTTTGCTCTCTCCAGAGATCCCCTCTCGCCCACGCTCTCTTTCATTCGTTTTGAATACCCTATAAACTGGTACTGGGTACCAGTACTCTCGCCCTCCCCCCCCCCCCCCCCCACCCCTCTGTAGGGTATCAGGGGAGTTGCTATTTTGGGTAGCTCTTGGGCCATTTTTTTGACAGCAGTCAAGGAGAAAGCGTTGAAGAATGCGGCCAAACGGGAAAGTGGCAAGGGTCCAAGGGGGTGGGGTGGAGGAATGCATGCCTGCTTCACTAGCAGGCGCACCAAAAAAAGTTATTGTAATTTTTTTGCAGGCCGCTGCTGGCCCCTGGCGGAACCCTTTTTAGGTGTGCTATATTTTCTTGCGTTGCCTGCCACACAGAGAGAGAGAGCGAGGGGAAGAGGCAGCCACGCCACAAGGAGAATGATTTGCCAGGATGGAAGATGATTGTGTGCGTGTGTGTGTGTGTGTGTGTGTGTGTGTGGAGAGAGATGGTTATTAATTAAAATGTCAAAGCAAAATGTACGAACTTGTGTGCAACGTGGCGAATGCGCAATCTTCCCCCCAAACAATCGACATGCAGGCAACCCCCCCAAAAGGCTGTCAATCGGCAGTAGGCAGAAGAGCAACAGCAAATGAAGAGTGTAGGCAGAAGAGAGCAGAGTGGGGAGGGTGGGAGGGGTAACCGGAAACGTGGCATGAAAATCATTGAAAATGGTGAAGGCACGGAACCATGGAACCATAAGCCAAACCACATGCAAAGTGGACACTAATCTGCATTGCATGAAATCTCATGCCAATTGCCAATTATCTCCGCCTGTCAGTCCGCCAATCCCTCAACCCCCTCTCTCCTCTCTTCACTCTTCACTCTCCTCTCTCCACTCTCCTCTCTCCACTCGAGTGTGCAAGTGACAGTAAAGCTGAGTGTGAAACTGGATGTAAATTGGCAAATGTCATTGGAGCGGGCATGGGGAATGGGGGCAGGAGGAGCATAAAGGAAACGTGAGTGGAGTTGTGACCCACCCCCACCGCCCAGCTGGCATTCCAGCATGCAGCAGAATCCAGTGAAACGGAATTACAGCGGTGGGGAGAGTGGGTGCGGTGGGTGGGGGAAAAGCTAAGCTGGAAATTGGGTTAAGCAGATTCCATCGACAGTTGAATGTAAATTTTCGAATAGGTTTCCCCACGTATGCTTTAAGCTTTAAGGCAGAGTCTTCAGGTGAATAAAATACGATGGACAAAGCTTCGTTTTTGTTTGTCTACTTGATGATGAGGGGGAAGGGGGAGGCATGGGTTAGCCTCCCAACAAATTCGAAGTCAAATTCAAAGAATTTTCTTCTTCCATTCACATTGATTAAATATTCCAAATTATGTTAATTAATGCAAAAAAATGTGCAGCAAATTAATGCAAAAAAAAATAATAAAAAAAATGGTTAGGATTTTTAATTTATTTTGTTTCTAATCGCGGTACTTGAAGAGTTTCGAAATACATTCGATTTTATATTCGTCAGCTGTAAAATGATGTTAAATGGATGCATGCTCCTTACTCTTTTACTCCATCAAGGATAATGCCTCGACATTCAGATCGGAATCTATTCCCTAGGCGACACTCAGCATGCCCTTCCCATGCCGTTTTGAATTTAACCCAAAGAATAAAACAAATCACAGCGTTTACTGCTACACAATTTTTAATAGGCCTAAAATGACAGCTGAAAATTAATTACTTAATTACTGAATTTAAAATTTAGATCGGGAACGAAATATATCTGATGGGTGTGGCAGCCCTGGCACCCCTATTTCCGCTTCTTGCGAGGGGTACGGGGTGCGGACTTCTCGCTGGTTGCGGATTGTGCAGCGGGTGGCTGAAAGGCTGGCGGCGCAGCAAAACTCAAAACAGACAAAGGCCTTGGCTGGAAAGTTTGTGGAACGAAGGACCCATTCTCCACTGCATCTACCAAGGTGCGCAGATGCTGCTGCAGCTGCTCCTCGGCCGTTGAGATGGGAGTGGGGAGTAGACAGTAGCGGCCATTCTCCATCTGCACGAAGCCGATCTCCACCGCTACCTGGAGAACGTAGTCAATTGTCTCCTGCATCTCAGCCGAACAGTCGTCACGCTGAGTGGGCAATCGTTCGATTAGTTCGATTAGTTGGAGGATATGATCTGATCTGATCACAGTACTCACCCCCAAGCGCAGCATCAGCTGCTCCACGATCTCCTCCCGACTGGCCATCCTGTTCAAGTCCTGTAGGGCTTGTAGTACCAGCTGCCCGTTCTGATTAATTTCCTTGTCCCTTATGGGACATGAGGCAGATCGTGAGCGATCCACGTTGCGGGGCGCTGCTGGGCGTCGGGGTGTCGCCACTCGACGGCGTGTGGTAGCGCGAGATGCGCGTGAAGCTGGGCGTCGGATCGGCGATAATTCTGGGCGGTTGGAAGCCCGGGTAGCTGGTCGTCGGGGTGTCGCCACTGGAAGGCGTGAGGTAGCGCGAGATGCGCGGGAGGCTGCGCGTTTGGGAACCGCTGCTTGATTCTTTTTCGGATTGACCATTTTGCTTAAAATTCCGATATTTGACAGGAATACAAAAAGTTACAAGTTTTTGTTTCACGAGGAAATAAATTCAAATATTTGAGGAAATCGGAATATTCGTTTTTCTATCGAGTTTAGCTGCTGTCTCCAGGGGGTGTTACGTTTAACTGAGGGGAAATGAAACACCAGGCAACAAATTCTGATGGACGAGTAATCAAAGGCTACTTTGGCATTCGAGTTTGTTTATTTTTATGCCCGAAACTCGAAGCAATCCAACAATTAAAGCTGCATGGAGGGAGAGTATCCAGTATCCACGTGATGGTAGAGCTTACAATGCTGAAGCACAAACCTAAGTGAAGGCTTTAATAAAAAAATATGCCATGGGCAGGTAGAATGAAGGTGGAAAGAATTTAAGAAGAATTTCGAAAGAAATTCAATGTGCTGTAAATTCCATTCAAATGGCAGCCGACTTCTTGGCTGAGTTCCACTTATGCCACACATTTCGAGGAGTCCTTGACAGATGCTGTTGTTGTTCCACACACACACACAGACACACACACATGCAGCATATGCTGCATGCCACACGAGCACAACAATGTGATTAAAATGCAATTTGCTGCCATTTACTTTGAGCACAAGAAGAGCGGAGCGAAGGAGCTCACTTCCATCTAGATGGAAAGAAGGAAAAAGCATCCCGTGTCAAGGAGTCGTCGGCTAACTTGAGTGTTCCCCCCTCTCCTGCTCTCCCTCTGTGTGTGTGTTGCACATTCATTTCCAGCTTTAAACAGCAAAAATAATAAAATTTTATTATGCACTTGCTGCCTGCCGCTTGCTGAATGGCGATGATGATGATGAGAATGAGAATGCTGCAGGAGTAGCCTGACTGCCTGCTGTCTGGCCTCTGCGTATTTGCAATTTATGGCAAAAGGACAAACAGGATGATGCCAGCACAGGCAGTGCAGTCCGTCCGTAGGTCCTCCTCCTGCAGGCATTCAAATTACAAACAACTCGAAAACTCGAAATTTACACTGCCAGAGGATGCCATAAATATACTGGAAATATCTCAGGCTCTGGCTCTCCCCACCTCTCTCGCTCTATGATTGATGGTGAATGATGTATGATTGATGTATGATTTATGTGTGTTGTGTGTTTGTTTTTCTGCTACTGCTGCTCCTCCGAAAATCAGGCAAATGTGCAGCGTAATGCTACCCAGAAAGGTGCCAGCAAAATGCGTTAAAGGGCCAACAGATTTCAGAGTGCTGATCAGCCCCCACCCACCCATCGACTAAGTGTACGGAGGGGATGTCGACTGTGTGTCGCTTCGTTAGTTTTACAGCTTTTCGTTCCGTTTCGCCTGCCACACGAAAACACTGTTGCCAGTCGACACTCTGTTATGTTGCATATCACACGTTGCCACAGCCACAGCCGCAGAGTCGTCGCTTATCATTGCTGCGACACAGCCACCCTGCTGCTGCTCCTACTACTTCTCATGTTTCTGCCCCAAGTTGGCTGCTGCAAATCAATTCGCTATTTGCAATTTGCTTTTAATTAATCTCTCAAGCAGCACTCCACGCAATATCCTCCCACACACAAGTCCCCACACAGAGCGCACAAATTTGTTTGTTTGTGCGTGCCAAAACGCTCTCCGTTCGAGTATTTTCACTGCACACGAATCCTCGCATTCGAATTTGCATTGGCACTGGCAAAGTGCGGAAAATGGGGAATCAATGGGTAAATGAATCAATGGGTTCTTTCCGCCTGAGTGAAGTGCCGTTGCAGAGTCCCACAAATGAACTGTAATTGTAAATTGTAAATGCACATTAAAATGTAATTAATTACAGAAAATCAACAAAAGATACTCAGATACACAGCTACAATACTCGGTGATATTTGTGCGTACAATCGATGTTCATGGGATGGTTTCAATGGGCTATTGAAAGGGTAGCAGTCAGAGAGAATAAAAATTGCCTTGCATCCACAACTTCAATGCAATTGGGATGCTTCGAGCGCATCTACAGACAAAATCACTCGGTTCTCCGTGAGTTCTTCTTCAGTATATCAATGCCAAATAAAAGATGTCCGATTCTCATTGATATTTGTAGAATATCTGCAATTAAAATCTACACTGATAGAAAAAAACCAAAGTAAAATTAATCATATTTGAATTTAAAATGCGATTTTTAAATACAAAAATAGTAAAATGAAATAGAATTCACTTTGATTCAAATGTAAAAATGTATTAAAATGGATTTTTCAATACGTTCATAATATGAACTTCATATTTCATCTTAATACAAAAAACTTTAAAATAAATATAATATATTTAATTTAAATATGAAATAAATTGAAATTAAATATAAAATATATGAAATTTCAATATTTTCATATTTATATCAAAATGCAAGTGAAAAATATTCAATATTAATACAAGCAATCTTGGATGAAAATCAATGGCATAAATGAGTGAAAATATCAAAATTTCAGGGATTTTTTCTATCGGTGTAGAATACAATTAGCTCACGTGCTCCCGTGACATTCAGACACCTCGATACTCAGCTTTCAGATGGCTAAATATTCAGTTGCTTATCCCCAGCTAGAATTTAATACTTGTGACAATACAAATTACAGTGTCGAATTTAAGCACTTCTCTCTTTTCTCGCTCATTGATCGCGAGGAAATAGTTTTGACACTCGCAAGCAGCTGCGTGTCAGACCACAGAGAGAGAGTAATTCATGTCTGTGTGTAAAGCCTGAAGGGCAAAGCGAGATAACAAATTTCTGCTAGAGAGAAAAGTGCATAAGTCGTGCCTGCCGCTGCCTGCTGTCTGCTTTCTACTGGCATTTACAGTACGATTTACGTGCACAAACTTTGCTCTATAATTGCGGGTAGCTGCCAATAACTCCGCACTCAGTCAAGCCAGTGTCCTAGAGAGGCATCAAATGCATATAAATTCCATGTTAAATGTACAAAACGGAAAGCTAATTAGTTGCTGTGCTCGTACGAGTGTTTCCAGTACCTGCCCCCACAAAATAGTCTGCCCAAAAAGAGAGAGGCAAACAGAGATTTGAATGCTCACTTATCGCATCATATTCACACCATTTGGGGTTTTGTAGATCCAACAAAAGTTGCGCCACGACATTTCCATGGCACTAAAAACAAAACAGAAACTTTCAACCCCAAAAAACTTTCACCCGCTGCGCACTAATGATGATGGGGGATGGGGTATGGGGTATGGGGATGGGGTCGGGCATGGGTATGTGGATGATGATGATGGGGATGAATGGTGGGAATAATGATGATGGTTACCCATCAAAAGCATTAACTTTTGTGAGAGAGATTGTGAGCGTAGGCAAATTTGTGTATGGTGTGGTGTGGTGTGGTGCGGTGCGTATACTTCGCATCACATCACGCATACGCCATGTGCTGCGGTGGCATCGATTGAGTGCGCGATCTCGCGGCACGTCAGGAACAGCAACAGCAACCAGCATCAGCTGTCAATGCAAGAACTGCTTGCTATTGAATTAATTGCCAAAAAATTAAAGTTGAAAGGTGAAACGACTAAACTAAGCAAAAGAACATGGCACTTGAGCTGTGGCAATGAATTAATATTTAATGTAGCGCATCAATATGAAAGATTAACCCAGAAATGGCAATGGCAAACGGCAACGGCAAACGGCAGCTTCAAGACAAATATTTGGGATGGCAGGCGACATTCTCATAGCATTGACAGTGTGCCTGGGGCAAACACTAGATGAAGAGACCAAGCCCAAAGCTACAGAGTTAGAGGGTGATAGGGAGAGGGTGTTCGGGTGAGTTATCTCTTTGCAAACACAAGGAGAAGTAAGAGTAGGAGTAACCGTTCGTGCAAGTGCAAACAGCAGCCGAAAGTCAAGTCAAGTCGAGTCGAGTTCCCAAGCCCAAAATAAATATACCAAGTATCAAAAAATAATTTGTGACTTGTGCAGGCGAAGCTTGAGATACTCTAACGACGATTTCAATCGAAGCTTAGCTGGGGGGGAGAATGCAACAACCAACAGAACTAACTATTTCCTATGCCTGTTGTCTCGGCACTCTACTGTGTCCCCTGCCTTTGTGTCTTTGTGTCCCCTAAAGAGTATCAAAAAGAGTGCCATCGATATGCATGCAAATACTCGTATCTAAAGTGTCAGTGAAATACGCTGAGAGCCGCAGTAACTCTGAGGGTCAACCGA
Source organism: Drosophila subsilvestris (assembly GCA_035043285.1). NCBI lineage: Eukaryota > Metazoa > Arthropoda > Insecta > Diptera > Drosophilidae > Drosophila > Drosophila subsilvestris. The sequence continues at coordinate 129,026 of JAWNNB010000914.1, read as the reverse complement.
GTGGAAGAGAGTGCAGTGATTGCTCAGCTAGAAGATTGCCGCTTTCTTCCTGTCTGTCCTCTCCCCCTGACACAAAAAGGGGCTGACGGCTTGAGTAGTGGCGGGGTGCGGGTGGTGCGCTGGTGTTAAAGGAAAACCATAAATCAAGAAAGCTTTCATCTTTGTCGTTAGGGCATCAGAAATGCACTTTGACGATATGCTGCTGCTACCTTTTATTTTATTTTATTTATTTTCCTTACCTCTCAAGCCAGCAAAAGTGGCACGTCGCAAGGTGGGCTGAAGGAGGGAGATCTCCTGGCATCCTTGAGATGCCATTTGATAAACATTATTGTACATGTCCGACAATTTTTCAAACTTCAACAATCGCTGAAGCGTGGGCCGTTGGCATTTGATTGATACAAGGGGAGGGGAGGAGGGACTTAAGTTGGAAAACGATTTAACGTGATATAAGTGACAAAGCATTTCGCATTTGGCAGCCGAGGAGGAAGTGATTGATTTTGCCACAGAACGAAAGGGCCACAGCACGACCCTCTCATCCTCTCTCTCTCACTTTGAGCTGCGGCAGATGCGGCCTGGCCTGGCTTTTGCCACATTTAATTGCACCCAAGGAGTCCGCACAAGCGTAAACTTCAGTCCACATCTTGGCCAATCAATTGACAAGCACATTCCATGCCATCCGCTCGGCCCTAATCCTTCACTGAGCCCCCCCAACTAAGTGTGGTCAAATTTTGTGGAATTTGCGGCGTCGAAACACTCGATGTTTGCATCGTTTTAATTGGGCAATCGATTCCTGTCTGCAGAGCGTAAATAAGTTTGGTAAATGTTTCGCTTAATTGCCAAATAATTGAACCAGCGAACCAGCGATTATAGCGTGCAACAATCCGTGGATTAAAGCAGTTCCGCTTTATTCAGCGATGCAGAAAGATTTTCCCTAGATTGAAAAGTTGTTTTTGGTTGGGTTGGCTTTCTCCTGCGACTGACATCAGTGCTGCCACACGCTCCACCTTCCATTCTGCACCTGCAGAAAGCCCATATTCCTAGCTGCACGCAGCTGCACAGTGATGCGCGACAGCAGGTAAATATCATTCGCCTGGGCCTGCGGGGGACCAACACACCCATTGATCAGAGACCAAAGACTCTTGGTTGCTGGTGGAAATTTACTCACCAGATGGCGGTGGATCAACCCCTCTGCGATTTCCCCGATGGTAGCTGGCTGCTGCATATCTTGCAGCAATCATTGGTACATCTCTGCGTTGCGAATGGCACGCTCCAAGGCAGCAGAATGGCCCTGGCCATTCGAACCACCACGGGCGAAAATAGGCAGGCACATACTCGTAGTCGTAATTCGATATTCGTAGATTGGAAACACGAAAAGACTCGCACAGAATGTGACACTTAAATATCCGATGGATATGTTTGGAAAATACCAAAAAAAAGTGAGCCGAAATCGATAAGTAAATTCGGATTGGAGTGGTGCACTGGGATGGCATTTCAAGTGGCATGCTGGAGTGCTACGATCAGGTCGCCATTCGGCAATACTTTCTCCCAAAAGCAGCTGCAAATTGCATAAATATTCAACGAGTTCTCGAGTCTAATCGATAAAGCTTAATCGAATGCAAACAGGAATGCGGGTGAGCATCGAAAAGCAGCAAAGCGAAATGCAATTTATGTGGATTAAAGCTGGAATAAAATGAATGAAAATAAATGAAGAATTAAGAATAAAGAGTAAGGCAGGCTGCAGATGCAGATCCTGCGATGAGAAGTACATATGTACATATATATATATATACATATATAATTACATATGTATGTACTGCTATGCACGCACACTGATTGAAAAAAGCCATGAAATTTTAATATTTTCAATCATTTATGCCATTGATTTTCATCCAAGATTGATTGTATTAATATTGAATATTTTTCACTTAAATTTTGATATAAATATGAAAGAATTTAAATTTAATATATTTTATACTTAATTTGAATATGATTTATATATGATTTATATATATATATTTATATATGATTTATATTTAATTTAAATATATTTCATATTTAAATTTATGTATTATATTTATTTTAAAGTTTTTTGTATTTAAATTTAATTTAAGGACATCAATTTATGACTGCGAATAAACGCACGTATATTTCCATACAAATTCGACAGGATGCCCGGACGGACACGAGAGATGCGTGTGAGACATGTCCTTTTGGGCACAGCAACAACATCTGCCCCTACTTGTCCTAGAGGGGAGTTCGTTATGCTCAGCAGCCACAGCTACATCAATTCGTGTCCTGCCCAGTGTTTGGCTGTGCAACTTCCGGTTGGCATCTTCCGTTTTGTTTGATTGGGTTTTTCGTTGCCTGCCCATGTGGCATGCGGCGTGGGGAGGAGTGGCCTTGAGGTTCCCCTCTGGAATTGATTAAGCTGTCGACTGTTGTCCATCGAATGTTTGTCTCTTTCCACCGTGCACTCTCACAGCTGCCTGAGATCCTGGGCATGTCCTTGGTTCCTTCCGCATCGTGCGCGCTGCATAATTAATTTTCCCGCTGGATGGCCTGAAATTTGTAGCGAAATGTTGCCTAATCGATTCGCATTTGAATAAAGCGAATGATTTATTCATTCATTCATTCATTCACGCGCCCATGGTGCCCCTGCGCTGCGTTGGCCCACGAGCTAATCAAAACCGCAAATTAAATTTAATTTAATGGCATTTTAATTTGATTCAGAATTCGATTTAGCCCCAGGCTATAAATACTCGCATAATATTCGCATTTTATTTGGCAGCAACTCAGGCATTTCATCAGCTTTAATTCGACTCTGTTTTTGGATCATCCAGGAATCGTGGCTCAGGGACCCCCACTCATACACTCGAAAACATCTCAAATAAATTAAAGAAAAAACACCTCAGCTTTAACTGCAACAAAATTTTAATTATGCCCAAAATGGCACCTGAATATGTTTCTTAATTACTCAATTTAAAATTTAGAACCCGAATAAAATATATCTGCTGGTTATGCCAACCCTGGCAACCGTGGCACCCCTATTTCCGCTTCTTGCGAGGAGTACGCGGCGCGGACTTCTCGCGGGGTGCGGATTGGGCAGCGGGTGGCAAGGCTGGAGGGGCAGCAAAACTCAAAACGGACAAAGGCCTCGGCTGGAAAGTTTGTGGAGCGAAGGACCCATTCTCCACTGCATCTACCAAGGCACGCAGATGCTGCTGCAGCTGCTCCTCGGCCGTTGAGATTGGAGTGGGGAGTAGACAGTAGCGGCCATTCTCCATCTGGACGAAGCCGATCTCCACCGCTACCCGGAGAACGTAGTCAATTGTCTCCTGCATCTCAGCCGAACAGTCGTCGCGCTGAGTGGGCAATCGTTCGATTAGTTCGATTAGTTGGAGGATCTGATCTGATCTGATCCCCCATCACAGTACTCACCCCCAAGCGCAGCATCACCTGCTCCACGATCTCCTCCCGAGTGACTACCCTGTTCAAGTCTTGTAGGGCTTGTAGTACCAGCTGCCCGTTCTGATTAATTTGCTCGACTTCAGGCTCAGCCGCCATCGTCACGCGCCTTGCGGGACGTGAGGCGGATCGTGAGCGATCCACGTTGCGGGCTGCTGCTAGGCGTCGGGGTGGAGCCACTGGACGTCGTGTGGTAGCGCGAGATGCGCGTCCGAGTGGCGAAAATTCATGGCGGTTGGACCGGGCAGCACGGGTAGCTGGGCGTCGGGGTGTCCCCACTGGACGACGTGTGGTAGCGCGAGATGCGCGAGACGCTGGTCGTCGGATCGGCGACAATTCTGGGCGGTTGGAAGCCCGGGCAGAGCGTGTAGCTGGTCGTCGGGTTGTCGCCACTGGATGTCGTGAGGTATCGTGAGATGCGCGGGTAGCTGGGCGTCGGGGTGTCCCTACTGGACGGCGTGTAGTAGCGCGAGATGCGCGGGATGTTGTTGCTGTCTGCTCCATTGGAGCGACGGTGGATCGGCGAAGCTGCGAGATCTGGCGTTTGGTAGCAGCCTCTTCCTTATCATTCTTTTTCGGCTGGCCCATCTTTGATAGCGAATGAATCTTACGATTTTTAACAGGAATAATAAAAGATAAAAGTTTTTTTTCAAGCGGCGACAAATATAAATATTTGAGAGAGTCGGAAGTCGGAATATATTTGGTTTGTTTGTTTGCAGCTAAATGAGATGTTTTCTCCAGTAGCGATCAAGTTTAACTGAGAAACTGGGGGAACTGGGGGAACCAGGCAACAAATTCTGATGGACGAGTAATCAAAGGCTACTTCGGCATTAGATTTTGTTTATTTTGTTGGTTTGAGAGAGATTTTCTCAGATTCTCTTTCCTGGGATCACGCGACTGCCCTGCACAGCTGCTCTGCTCTGCTTACCGCCGTGAGTGTGAGAGAGCAAACTATACATGTATATAATTCAAAAGCACCGTTGCTTTGTAGGTCTTCCATTGGCTACCTGCTGTTCCTGCTTTCATTCCGCCCCTCTGCGCCGCAACCTTCTTCCCGTTTGCTTTACCCTCTCACAGTTTCTATTTCATTCTATTCCATTCCTGCACTGTACCTTTGCATGGTGTTCAAAGGTGTTCCCTCTAGCAGAAATTCTTTTTGCTTTTCTTATTTCTAGCGCTCTCTCTCTCTATTGAGCTACTCTCTCTTGCTGGCGTGCGTAGATGCTCTGCAGCTACTTGCATTCTTAGCTCACGAACTTTTGAAAACCTTTAAAGTTTGAGCATGAAATACTCTCCAAATGATTTACGTTTAAATGCTGATAATATTTTACATACATTACATTATCTCCATGCCAAGCTTCCAGCTTTAAGTCCATTTATCTCTTTCCATATGTTCCTTTGACTTTTGATTTTATGTGCGGCACATGAATGGGTGGGTGGGGTTGGGTGTGGTTGTGGGTTTTGTGGTTCTGGTACCATTATGCTTTTTATGATCGACTGTTGACTGTCGTGTGTGTGCGTGTGTGGAATGCCTTTCTCATGTATAATACATTTGTACAAACATACATATGTACATATCTACATTTTTACATACAAAGATACATACATATGTATGTATATCCTAAAGCCATGATTTCGTCGCCTCTCTTCTCGTGTCCGCATCAAATCTATAGCCTGGCCCACTCTGCCTCCCCCCACTCCGCACTCGCCGCATTGGAGACATTTTCGGCAGCAACTTTATTTGGCATAAATTTGTATGAGGGGGAGGGGGAATGGGCAGCCAGCAAAAAGCTTTCTCCCTTTCTCGCTTCATGCAAATTTCTATGGCAACGTGTGGGAGGGTTGGGGGGAGGCGTGGCCGTGGACTTAAATCACGTTGAGTGCCTCTGCGAATGGCAATCAGCTGAGAATAATGGCGATTTGATATATGTATGTATTAGATATACAAATGTATATACATATTAGAGGTGGGCATGAACCGCGTTTTCGTCGTGTCACGTCGTGACACGATGGGCGCCCGCGTGTGCGTATTGAAAAATTAAATATTGTCCATGGGCGCGTGCCTGTTCGTTCAGAGCAAAATCGGCACGAAAAAACACGACGAGCAAAAATAACTAAATTGTTGTCCGTTCTTGTGATTTTTGAGTGTGTGTTTAGAACTAGTTTGGTGTGAAGATAAACATGAAATCGCAAAAGCTGCATAGCCATTCCAGCCAGCAGCTCGGCTACAAGCTTGAGGGGTGTTTTCTACCTCTGGACAAATATTAAATAAACGCTGGTACACGCTTATTAAGCTCCAACCTTGATAAACTGTTATTTGCATATAAAAATATGTAAATAAGAACCTATATGTACATACATAAGTAAAATCAATGTGAATAAAGGTATACAAACAAATTTACAATATTTCGTGTTGGACCGTGTTCCGAAAATTTGTAGCCGTGCGTGCTAGTGCGTGTTGGAAATTTTCATTTTCGTGCCGTGTTGGTTCGTGTCGGAAAATTGCAGTCCATGCCCATCTCTAGTACATATGTGCATAGAAGTACATACATATATACTCGTATATATGTACACATCTGAATTTATTCACGCAATTATGCGAGTGTGTGTGTGTGTTTGTGTGTGTGTGTGTGTGTGTGTGAGGCATGAGAATATATTCTGAGCGGACACATCCGCGAGCGACGGCTAAACTATCACAAAATTATCGCAAGCGGACTCAAAAATGAGCATTGAGCGGACACATTCGCGAGCGACGGCTAAACTATCACAAAATTATCGCAAGCGGACTTAAAAATGAGTGGAAACTGGACATGAAAAGGGAAATATATGCCGCTCGTTTTTTGTCCGCTCAATGCTCTTTTTTGAGTCCGCTTGCGGACATTGAGCGAGGCTTCAGTAATCGCTCACGGATTTTTATCATTTCTAAGTCCGTTTACGAACATTTTGCGATAGTTCCGTTTTACTATCGTCTTGTGGTCCACTGGGTAATTCTACGAGTTTGTGTGCCATAAATATTTTTATATTTTGGTTTATATTTGAATCTAATTTTGAAGTGAAGTAAATGTTTTTTTTTTACATTTTTTGTTATTTGTGGATATGTTTTGGTTGCTTTGTTCATCGAGTAATTAAATGCATTTTGGAAACATTTTACTTGGATTTAAAAGTGTCCTTTGTGTTGCTTGCCGTTAGTGATGCCAAACGATCCACCTGCTGCTTCCATGCTGCTGCTGCTGCTGCTGCTGCAGATAGCCCAGATTTGTGGACATTTGCAGCTCCTCGAGCACTCTACCTACTATGAAAAGCTCATCCATGTGGGCCTGCGAAAGCCACACACACACACCATCGATGAGTTACTGCGGCCAGCGCGTTAGCTGTGAATACTCACCAGGCGACGCTCGATCATGGCCTCTACAATTTCATTGAGGCTTGCGGGCTGCTGCATGTCCTGAAGCAATTGCTGGTACATCTCCCCGGTGCGAATGGCACGCTGCAGACGCGTCTCGCAGTCGTCGCACGAGACTGGCGACGAACGGGCGTACTGGTGAAGACACATGACACATGCAGCGTGCAGTTGAAGTTACGGAAATTAGTTTAAGGATTTGGAATTTTAGATAATTGCCTGCTTGATGTTGATTTTGGAATATATATTTTCTGGGGCTGCTCTACCGGAGATTTGAGCAGAAAAATATCTGCAATGGAAGGTGGAAAAACCTTCTCGTTTGCCAAACGTTTTCTCGTATTTGTGGATGCCACAAAACTCTCATAAACTGAAAACAAATTTTAAATTTCCATGTTGGATTTTTCCTGTTTAATTTTTGTGATTTGAATGTCTTTGGGTAGTTTCTGCGGGTATTCTCTGAATTTATTTGTGTGCCTTTGGCTGCCCCACTCTTTCTCTCTCTCTGGTTTTCTGTGTGCCTCATTTTCTGCCATTTTCCAGCCTCCGGTGAAGCTACAACTCCAATTCCAAGGGGAGGCAGGCAGGCAGCCAGAGAGGCTAGATGCAATTTCCAGATTTGTGCGTGCCCCCCTCCCCCCCAGTGGGGCAGCACTCTGTCTCTTTCATACATGACAGCCTGTGTGCATAATTGAAGGCATGCAACATTGCTCCCCTTTCTAGTCCCCTTTCTGGTCCGCCCTTTCTAGTCTTGTTTATAATTCAGAAACGTGCCAGGAAAAAAGCCAATTTGCGTTCGGGCCAAATCAAGCGCTGCTCAAAAGTATGCAGCAAAAAAACACAAACAGTAACTGAAATAGAAACGAAAAATGGAAACAACAATGCAAGAGGAGAAGAGAGATACACACGGCACAACGATGGAGTAGAAGCTCCGTTCGGTTGGGGTTCGGGTTGGGAAAATAGGAAAATATTTCGAAAAACGTGACAGCGACTCCTTCTACCCCCCACCCTCAGCCTCCTCCCTTGAACAATTTCTGTGTCGCTTTTCCGTTTTAGCAAATTTGCGACAGGTGCTGCCGGATATCAGCAGCAGCAGCAGAAATAAAACAAAAACGAGAAGGAACGTGTGAGTCGCTTCTGGACGCGACTCTACTTTTATACCCGTACTCAGTCAGTATATAAATTTGTGAGCTTATGATTAAAATTAAAAAAAAAAATTTTAATTTTTACATTTTTTTGCTACATATGTTAACTACATCTACATCTTAAATGTAGATTATACATGTAGAACAGATATTCTACATCTACCATTTAGATTCTACATCTCCTCCGCTAGGGGTTGCTCGCGCATTGCACAGGGCAGAGTGTGTGCGAGGGAGAAAGAGAATGAATATCGTCAGCAACGCCAGAGGAGGTGGGGGAAGCAACTGAAAATTAATTTCTTCATTTTGGCCATAATAATGATCCGATCTGTACCAGATTTGGCAATCTGGTAGATATGGTCATTCCTTACGATACTGCGTTTTTAGTTTTATCGTATCTTAAAAATTGTGGCTGCCACAGATTTTCGTCCTTTGTGAAGGCGGAGGAGGGCGTGGCACAATTTGGAAAGAAACTTGATTCAGTGTGATATCACATGAGTCTGGAAACAAAATTTGGTTACTCTAGCTTTTATAGTCTCTGAGAACGAGGCGTCAAACAAGACGGACAGACGGACAGACGGCCAGACGGACAGACGGACAGACGGCCAGACGGACAGACGGACGGACAGACAGACATGGCTCTATCGACTCGGCTATTGATACTGATCAAGAATATATATACTTTATGGGGTCGGAAAATTTTCCTTCTCTGCGTTACACACATCTACTTTTACCACAAATACAGTATACCCCTTAACTCTTTTTGAGTACGGGTATAATAAAACACAGAAGACTCCGAAATCAGAGAAAGAGAGAGGGAGCGACAGAGAGAGAGAGAGAGCCCCATTCCCTGCTGAACAAAATCCTTCAGCAAATTGTTGTGTTAACCGCTCGACTACGTGCCCGATAGTGGGTCGTGCGTGGGCGTGGCCGTGGCCAACAGCTTAACGGGCCAACACGGCAGGCCAGGCCAGCATGCAGCACGCCATGGACTTCCGCCACTGACGTACCGACGGATGAGCGGACCAGACAACGAACGGCATTTAACTTGAAATATTTCCTGGCAAATAGCAGCGTTAAAATGTGGAAATCTATTTTAAGCCACCAACCGAAAAGGAATTCTCTTTGCGTGTATCTTTTCTGTGATAATTACTACGTGGCAAGGCAACAACTTTGTTGGCGGGAAAATACGAGAGGAGGCGCAGGGAGGCCATGCAACGACAGGGTGCCCCACACACTTGCAGGCAGGAACTGCTACATATAGAAGAACTCCACGGAGATGCTGCAAAGGCACTAAGCTAAGCAGGCACAGCTAAATGAAGCAGCCAGGCAGGACACGCCTGAGGCACTGCAATCGGCGATGCCTCTGGAGCGCGATCGAACCCAGATAAGAACAAGGACTGATAGCAATTGAAAGCTACGATTTTGGAGGCAGAGACACGCCCAAACTTGTCATTTCTGACGCCTGGGAGTGTCTGCCCTTTCTGTAGGAATGTTCCATCAACAGCAGGCATTCCCAGAGCATTTTCTTCTTGCATTTGTTGTTACATTTGTTGTTCACATGGCATTTGCCTCAGCTTTTGTGATGTGCCACAAAGTAGTCATAGAAATTAATTGGGGGGAGAGTATTACTTTTATGTTAAGCTGCGGGGGGGTGGGTGGCACCCCCTTTGGGCATATTTAGAATTCCACCCCGTGTCGAACTCGAGCAGCATTCAAGGACCCTATTTATAAGTGTGGCAACGTGTGTTAGTGTGTGTGTGTGTGTGTGTGTGTTCGGGTCACGTGCCCCCTTTTAGTTTGCATATCGTACTCATAATTTTTTGGGGGCACGCAACGGCAAACGCACCTTCGGGTCCTCCGGTCAACTTTTCTTCATGTCTAGCGTGACCTCCTGCTCCAGCCCCTTCTACCCCTGCCTTCTCGACTGCTGATGTCATAAAGAACTTTTCTTTTTCCTCTGCTTTTCCTACTGCTGTTCACTCTACCTCTTCCCTGACTTTTTGCTTGCTTTTCTCTGCCACCTCTTGTGGCATTTCACTCTGTTCTGGCCTCTGCTCTGGTGGAATTTTGTAGCGGCTATTTTTGAGGGGTCCCATAAAGCCAAAGCTGGTGCCGCGGCTAATGACTGAAGCAAACACAGAGGGCACAGAGCCGCTTTGATTGAATTTCGCTCAGAGAGAGAGAGTGGGAGAGTGGGAGTCGTGGGAGCGTGCTGTGTGCCTGCCTGCCTGCCTGCCTGTCTGTCTGCCTGCTGCTGCTGTTGCTGCTGGGGGCAGGGGCACTGTCATAAATCTGTCACGAGAGCAAATGCAGGCCATGCGCTTTGCTTGCCCCTCAACTGCAATTAGCGCCGTGGGGCAGCAGCAGCAGGCAGCAGAGGGGCGAAGGCATCATGGAGAGTCTGGCAGAACAGGGGATAGTTATCCGCATTTGCTATCCACAGACCGATGGCGCCACGGCACAGTGGGCCCCCCATAGCCATGCACCAAATGGTGAATGCACTTTGCACAAGAACAAAAAATTAAAAGATCGTAGAGCACTTCCTCGTGCTTGCAACTGGCAAAAAAACCCAGAAATGTTTCTTATTTGTAATTCAAATAATGCAATGTGGTGACCTTGCGCACTTTCATGATTTTTACTCGCCAACAGCAGCGGGCATAGGCAAACAAAATTTATGAATTAAAACGGGAATTGTATCAGCTTTCATACACCGATAGAAAAAAGACCTGAAATTTTAATATTTTCACTCATTTATGCCATTGATTTTCATCCAAGAGTGGGTTGTATTAATATGGAATATTTTTGACTTGCATTTTGATATAAATATGAAATATATTTAAATTAATATAAAATATATTAAATTAAATTTAAATATATTAAATTAAATATATTATATTTATTTTTAAGTGTTTTGCATAAAGATTAAATATGAACGTATTGAAAAAGCCATTTTACCACATTTTTATATTTGAATCAAAGTGAATTCTATTTAATTTTACTATGTTTGTATTTAAAAATCGCATTTTAAATTCAAATATGATTGTAGTTAATTTTACTTTGATTTTTTTCTATCAGTGTAGGACTTTAAATTCATGTTAATATATTGAATATAAATGAAGATATTGAAACTCAAAGTTTATGCTTTTTCTACCAATTTTAATTTTTCTTCAACTTTGAAATTTTTGTAGATTTTTTTTTGTTTTTCATATTTATTTAGTGTGTTATGCTCTCAATTTTAGACATTATTTCTTTGCGGGCGATAGCTACTAATGAATAATAATCCCTTGCACGACGGTGCCACATTAGCCAGCAGAAGCGAGGCAGCAGGCAGCAGCAGTCATCTCTTGTGCTTTCGATAATGCTACACGCCACGCCACTCCACTCCATTCGCTCTCCGGCCCTTTCGCTGAACATACACACACACACACACGTTTAGCCAGGCATTCATTTGTTTTGCCCTGCCACTGCCCCATTGCCCCACTGCCCCATCGTCATGCGGGTGTGTGATGTCCTTTGGCTGATGTCAGAGAAGCTTTTAGTGGCCACAAATCAGAGAGCGGAGAGCGGAAAATGGGGCACAATTTTTTTGCAAACAAAACGTAGATTTTAGCTTCACCCAATGGAACGATATTTGACCTCCCCCCTCCCATTCGGCCCTTGGGGGCATTATTCATTTATGCATTTCCGCCAAAGGCGCGTCAATAAAAGTTTTCCCGCTCATTAATTTTTATTGCAAAGTGTCCCCTCTGGATGTGGAGAGGCGGGTGGGGGGCATTAGTATTAGTAAGTGTACGTGTACGTGTGTGCCTTTGTGTGTGTGTGTTTGTTAGCAATTAAGCGACTGAAGAGCAACCCCAAAACAATTGGGGTTTTGGGGGTATCCACCACACTCGAGGGCTCGAAAGTTTAATTAAATGGAAGGACACGGACAAACACACACATTGAAATTGCTGCCAAATAACGATTATGATGCCGATCATAATGACAATGGGCTACATAAACGCTTTGGCTGGTTGGCTGTTGCATGTAGCAACCAAATTTCATGCCACATCTGAACTGTTGCAACTAATTAAGTGAGCAGCAAAGGAGCGGCAGGCAGGCCCATCCGCCACAAGACTCTTTTGCCGCATAAATGGTTTCTCATTAAAAATTAATTGAAACATGAACAGACACACACCCATTAGTGGTGTCTGTGTGTGTGTGTGGCATGTTTCAGTCCCATAATATTCGTTGGGGGGAATGACAACGTGTCAGGGCATCACGGCATCAGGAGAACATCAGGCACGTTATAGCATCAGAACATCAGGCGTCAGTCATTTCACTCGTAAATCAATCAGAATTATAATGCTGTAGATTCCAATTCGGACCGGATGCTTCTTTCTGTCCTCTACAAATTAAAAATAAATATAAACTCAAAATATTTATTATATTTATAGCCATAATTAATCGATGAATGCTCCCCCAGAGTGAACCCAAAGAATAAAACACATCACAGCATTTACTGCTACACAATTTTTAATAGGCCTAACTGATGTCTGAATCTTGTTCTTAATTTGTGAATTTAAAATTTAGATCGGGAAAGAAATATATCTGATGGGTGTGGCCACCCTGCCACCCCTATTTGCGCTTCTTGCGAGTACGCGGCGCGGACTTCTCGCGGGGTGCGGATTGGGCAGCGGGTGGCTGCAAGCCTGGCGGCGCAGCAAAACTCAAAACAGACAAAGGCTTTGGCTGGAAAGTTTGTGGAACGAAGGACCCATTCTCCACTGCATCTACCAAGGTGCGCAGATGCTGCTGCAGCTGCTCCTCGGCCGTTGAGATGGGAGTGGGGAGTAGACAGTAGCGGCCATTCTCCATCTGCACGAAGCCGATCTCCACCGCTACCTGGAGAACGTAGTCAATTGTCTCCTGCATCTCAGCCGAACAGTCGTCACGCTGAGTGGGCAATCGTTCGATTAGTTCGATTAGTTGGAGGATATGATCTGATCTGATCACAGTACTCACCCCCAAGCGCAGCATCAGCTGCTCCACGATCTCCTCCCGACTGGCCATCCTGTTCAAGTCCTGTAGGGCTTGTAGTACCAGCTGCCCGTTCTGATTAATTTCCTTGTCCCTTATAAGACGTGAGGCCGATCGTGAGCGATCCACGTTGCGGGGCGCTGCTGGGCGTCGGGGTGTCGCCACTCGACGGCGTGTGGTAGCGCGAGATGCGCGTGAAGCTGGGCGTCGGATCGGCGATAATTCTGAGCGGTTGGAAGCCCGGGTAGCTGGTCGTCGGGGTGTCGCCACTGGAAGGCGTGAGGTAGCGCGAGATGCGCGGGAGGCTGCGCGTTTGGGAACCGCTGCTTGATTCTTTTTCGGATTGACCATTTTGCTTAATATTCCGATATTTGACAGGAATACAAAAAGTTACAAGTTTTTGTTTCACGAGGAAATAAATTCAAATATTTGAGGAAATCGGAATATTCGTTTTTCTATCGAGTTTAGCTGTTCTCTCCAGGGGTGTTACGTTTAACTGGGGGGAACTGGAACACAGCAACAAATTCTGATGGACGAGTAATCAAAGGCTACTTTGGCATTCGATTTTGTTTATTTTGTTGGTTTGCTATGAATTTGTGAGGCATTGTGAAAAGTTGTGTATGTACATATGTATATGAAGTAGTTGCTTGCTTTTGAAATGGACATGAACCCATCTGCTGTTTGGCTTTTGCATCTGTGTTGTTGGAGAGCCAAGTGGGCCACAGGCTGAAGTAAACCGAGGGGCGCTGCTGTATGACGCGTTGCTTGAACGTGTACTCTGAATAGTTGTCATCCACTAATAAATTATTTAGTTAGCTTAAATATTTTACTTGCTTATTTCCACAACCGAAAACAAACAAAAATAGTCCCAGAAGTTTTGCTGCAAATGAATGGATGGACACTCTCAAAAGTGTAATACCGCAGTGCATCGTGGCACTACCCTGCAAGCGAAACATAACCGCAAGAATCTTCAAGCCATGATGGTTGTATGGAGTGTGGAGCCAGCCAGCCGATAAATAAATATACCCCACAGCAGCCACTACGGGGCTACTACGGGGTAGCAGCAGAGACAAGTGCAAGCTGAAAATGATTTATGTGGCTCACACTCAATTGCCATAATTTAGATGCAAACGAGAGAGAGAGAGCGAGATGTGGATACCGAATGGGAGAACGAAACGAAACGGAAGAAGGTGGAGCAAAAGAGAGGTCAAACAGGGGCAGTGTGTGTGTGTGTGTGTGCCCCAGAGTCACGTTCCACACACACACACACACACAAACAAGGCAAAAAGGAAAAACTGCATTCAAAGTGAAAATGAAATGAAAGTGAAAAGTGAAATGGGCGTGTGGGGGGGCTGCATTCCAGCTTAAGCTATGTAAATTAATTGAAGCAGCAAAAAGAAGTCACTGAGTGAGGGGGAGAGGCTGGTACAAGAGTAAGTACGGCTATTAGATGGGAAAATATATCGTAGAATATAGCTAAAGATAGATGTAAATAGTTGGAAAATATCTAAGTGCTTAGATGCAGATTTAAAGATACGATTTAACGGGGCAATAGCGCTCTTTATGGTCTAGAGCCACAGCCTGTTAACGCTCCACGCGAACATTCTGTTAACACTCTCCGCCTAATAGCTCTGTGTACAGCTCACTGTTAGCGCTCTCTGACAGCTCACTGTTAGCGCTCTCTGACACTGCGCTCTCACGATCCACACAGCTGCTCTCGAGCGGCCTTTGCTTGCAAGCTAGAACTAACTGAATATAATTATGCTTCAACCTCCGTTCGAATCTCTCCACTATGCACTCTCTCGACTATCTCCAAACACATCTTCGAGAAACCCTTTTGGTATAAAAATGTTTTGAAATATTTGCAAGCTGCCTCAAAGCTGCCAATAAAGTGAAGCTTGTTTTGCAATTGCAATCTAAAGGAAAGTAGAATTTTCTTCAAATTAAATCATGATGAATAATTGTGTATATTAGTTAAAATGAAAGCCTTCATTCCTAATTAGATTCCAAGGAATTCTCCTCGTGTATGGGGGGAGCATAAATATTTACTCAAAGCAAAGACGAAACGAAGCAAAGACGGAGGGGAGGAGACTCGAATCAAATGCCAAGAAACACGCAAGAAACACACAGAAGACGAATGGAATGGAATGACTTGGAAAGAGTCGCAGCAGCAGCAGCAGGTCACTCGCTGAGAGCTACAGCCCCCAACATAGCAGATAGCAGACAGCAGCAGCTGCTGCTGCAGTGTGGAAAGCAAAGCAGCTGCTTAACGAAATATGCAAATTGCCTAAAAGTGTGCCACAGACAATGGCAGGACAGGACAGGACAGGCAGCGAGCAGCGGGCGAACAAACAACAGCATTTTGCAATTAGTGCAACTGTCAACAAGACATGGCCTGAGTCTGAGTCTCAGTCTGATTCTCAGTCTGAATCGCAGTGGCAGCGCCAACAGAAAAGCAGGCAGCAGTCGGCAGTCAGTGGGAGACCGACCCCGGAAAATAGCTGCCTGCGTGCGGATGCCATGACCAATGCAAGGCCATGTCCCGTTCACGCCACTCACTGGACGCCCAGGCAGGCCTACACACACTCCCCCTGCCCCCACCCATCTGTCTCTCACTCGATGGTGCTCCGTCCGAGCTGTCAGGCAGCTGCTCATCATGTGTCCTAAGTGCCTTTTGGGATTCACTTCACAGTCCACCAGCAAACCAGCAAGGATAATGGCCCAAGCCCGCTCCTCGGCTGCTGTCAGCTGGTGTGCTATGGTCAAGCCCGCATCTCGGCTGCTGTCAGCTGGTGTGCCATCTTAACCACGATTCGGACAAACAAACAAACCACTTTATATTTAGGCAAATCGTGAGCAGATGATGCGCAGATGATTTCGGTTGGCTGACTTATGCAATGTTTTGCATGCAACTAATCGTACGAGTAGCAACCTTTAAATGGGCATCCCCCCTCCCAGTTGCCCATTGTTTTTGTGTATTGTGTCCCTTCTTCTATGGGCGTTTCTCTGATTAATTTTTGGCTTCTTTAAACGGAACATTTCATGTGTGTTGCCGCGTTGCTCATGTTTCCTCTCTGCTCTTCTGCTTTTCGTTGCAGGTAAGCAACATCTTACAGGGGGGACATCTGACGGATCTTACGGTTGGCAGGATGGGGCTGCCTTGGCACAATTTCACGCCCCAGCTGGCGCCCTCGCATCCTGCTCAGCCCCGCTCCCGCTCCACGTTTAATCCAAATGAAAGCAAATAGCCAGCAGGATGATGAGGATGAAACAGAGAGAGAGAGAGAGAGGGCACAGGAAAGCGGTGTGGTGGCAGCTGATGAAACTACGGAAAACTCTAATTGAATTTTATGTGTGCGCGAGGGCACAGCATGTGTGTGTGTGTGTGCCCCATGTGTGTGTGTGTGTGTGTCTCGTTGGGAAAAACTTTCAATAGCATTTCCATTTGAATTTCACTGCAGCTAAATGCTTAAATTGAGAACTGCACAAACTCCCCGAGTTCCCTGCCAAAGAACAAAGTTTTGTTTCCCCTTTTTTTTGCATACATTAAGGGGATAAATCTTTCTATATTTTTATACCCGTACTCAAAAAAAGTTAAGGGGTATACTGTATTTGTGGTAAAAGTGGATGTGTGTAACGCAGAGAAGGAAAATTTTCCGACCCCATAAAGTATATATATTCTTGATCAGCATCAATAGCCGAGTCGATAGAGCCATGTCTGTCTGTCCGTCCGTCCGTCCGTCCGTCCGTCTTGTTTGACGCCTCGTTCTCAGAGACTATAAAAGCTAGAGCAACCAAATTTTGTTTCCAGACTCATGTGATATCACACTGAATCAAATTTCTTTCCAAATTGTGCCACGCCTCCCTCCGCCTTCGCAAAGAACGAAAATCTGTGGCATCCACAATTTTGAAGATACGTAAAAACTAAAAAGGCAGTATCATAGAGAATGACCATATCTATCAGATTGCCAAATGTGGTACAGATCGGATCATTATTATGGCCAGAATGAAGAAATTAATTTTCAGTTGCTTCCCCCACCTCCTCTGGCGCTGCTGACGATATTCATTCTCTGTCTCGCTCGCACACACTCTGCCCTGTGCAATGCGCGAGCAACCCCTAGCGGAGGAGATGAAGAATCTAAATGGTAGATGTAGAATATTTGTTCTAGATGTATTATCTACATTTTACATGTAGATGTAGTTAACAAATGTAGCAAAAAAATGTAAAATGTAAAATTTAAATTTTTTTTTAAAATTTCAATTATAAGCTCACAAATTTATATACTGACTGAGTACGGGTATAAAAGTAAAGTCGCGACTAGAAGCGACTCACGTTCCTTCTCGTTTTAATTCTCTACATGGCTTATGAATATACTAAAAGGTTTTCAGGGTCTGCCACTGATAAACGATTAAGCATCGTTTTTTAGGGGTTTCCCATTGAGGCCTTGCAGCTGTTGCACATTGCAGTAATTTTAGAGACTTTCTTAGATGTTTTGGCTATTTAAATTCAAGGAAAATTCTTTGTTTTTTGTGCATAGAATTGGGTTATACTCGTATTTAATGGCCAACATCTGGTTGGTTGTCCTTGGGTTTTTGTCATTACCCAAATAGGTTGAAAATTCAATGTAATTCGTCCCCCCTGTTTGTGTTGACCAAAAATTTCACTAAGGCAACAATCTATCAATGCTTTCATCCCACATTGAGTGACAGACAGGCAGCAGCAGATGCAGCAGTGGCAAATCAATGAAAGGACAGTGATGGATCACCAATTGGAACAACTGCCACATTACACATGCCCCAAATGGCATGGCGCACGGCAAGGTGCATGTAGCACACACACAGAGTGTGGCGTGAAATTTGTGTGGAGTAGATTTTAAGTAAAAATCAAACTGTGGCAACTCAATTAAACGGTGGAAAGCATTTCCAGCAGCAGCAGCAGCAGCATAATGCCGAGCACAAACAAACACTGCTAATACCCAGCACTAACACAAATCCCACCAGCCCATTCAGCCCCTGAGACCACCCACCCACCCACCCACTCTCTATGGAGCACACACGCACACGTATGGATCGCCATTTTTATGGCCACCACAAAGTCGGCAAACATTTAAAACCTCATTCAAATGGCGCCATGTGGCATTAAAGTCCCTCTGGAGAGACGCCGCGTGGCCCATACCATATGCCACATGCCGCATGTGTGTGTGTGTGTGTGTGCTTGTTTGAATAAACCACGCCCCTCACTTATAGACAATTAGTGGCACTCGACAATCTGCGAAAACTTTTGCCAAAATTCCCCATCGTGATGGTGCGGCGGCCCACAAGGAGTATGCGAATTGGTGGTACCCATTGGAGACTGGGGAAATGTATTTATGTACGAGGGTAAATGAATTTTTAAGCATTAATTGGGATTAATTGGTGGTGCAGCTTGAAGCGTTTATAGATCGTAAGTCTATTATTGCCGCATAACCCTACGATTATTCGGTTTGCGCGTCCTGCAGCAGCACACCTTGGTCGTTTGGGGCTGCGTTTCTGGTTGCGGATTTGTTTTCTAATGTTTTTTTAATGTTTTTTATTAATATATTATATTATATTTTTTTATTTTATTTTCCATCAGCTTTAAATTTAACCATTTCCTTATTTTTTCCAATTATTTCTGGCTCCTCTTTGGCACTTATTTGTATGCTGGTGTATGCTGTTCCACAGTCCAATATACCCCCGTGCCATTCCTTGGCATGCCACGGGCGACGAAGAGTGAGAGTGAGAGAGAGGAGAGAGAGAGAGAACCGTCTCCCTCCTGGCTGCTGTCTAGGTTGCTGATAATAGATGCCTATTATTCAAGTGCCTAGCCCCAGCTGCGTCTCTTCCCATCAGCCGTGTTACAGGTGCCACATGCCTGCACTCTCTGCCCCACTTGGCATCTTGCTAAGCAGTTGCCAGCATTTGTGTTAAGTTAATAAGGCGAAGGGCTGTGCGGGGCTAGAGGCAATTTTGGAATAGAGCTGGGGCAACGAAAATCTGGTGGTGGTGAAAAGCCGCCGGCAGCTTACGCATTGCGTGGCCTAATCAACTGCCGCTTATTTATTTAACTTTGGTTTCACATTCGCCAAACGAGCAGAAGAAATTTGTTTAACTTTTTGAGCTCACTGCTCACTCCTAGCCCGAGAGCGGAGAGTCGAGAATTACGCAGATAATGCAGATACTTGCAGGGGATTTGTGATTTCTGATTGCTGCCTTCTTGGATTGAATCAAGTCATCAAGAAATTCCATTTCATTTCACATTTTGCCACTGAAAATTTAATTTCGCTTAGCATTCAAACACGAGTAGATTGTCAAATTCAATTGAAATTTGAGTTTTATTTAATTAGACGAGTCGAGTCGAGCGCCTGTAAAATATCAATTAAATTATTTGTCAAAATATTCAATCGACATTTTCTGCATAATTAATGTTGAATTTAATTTACTTGTGTAGCTACACGTGGGCATTTTTTCCATGAATTTTCAGTCTCTTTTGTTGCCTAACTTTAAGTTGGAAAAACAGGTGGAGGTGGGCGAAACCAGGTGGAGGAGGGGAAAAAACAGATGGAGGAGGGCGAAAAAAGGTGGAGTGGAAAAGGTACAAGGCCTGGTTTTTCTTTTCATTTGCTGTGCTCAGCTCTGCTGTGTCCTTAATGTGGAAACTTACTCATGTAAATGAAAAAAACGCAGGTGGCAAAAACTTTTCACAGACTCTCTTTTTCCCCCCCGTCTTTCGCATCACACAGATGTACGTACGTACGGATGTGTGTGTATTGGCAGTTGTATTTCCGTGATATTTAGAAAATACCCTTCACACCAAAAACGGCACTAGGAATGACAGGCGAACTGAAAAGATTCCAAAATAAAAACATAAATTATCTCTGAAAGGATGCTCTTCGCTCTCCAGTCTGTGATTTTGCAAATCCCAGCCAAGGCTACACAAAAAGAGTAAACAAAATGAAAAACAACTCAGCAGGCAGCTAGGCTGCCAATCCGAGAGAATCCCAGACGCGGCTAAAGGAATGATTCAATCCAATCCATAGCAATGGATTTGCAAGAGTATCCTTAACTTCGTTCTGCCTTAGTTGTATTTTGTTTGCCACTCTTTTTGGGTGACTTTTATTGGCGCATTTCCCATGGGTATGGCAATGTGGCATTCATTTAATTTTAGCTGCAACAAAACTATGAAAATATTCCAATTTTAATCTGCATAAATTGCATTTCGCTTTGCTGCTTTTCGATGCCCAGCCGCATTCGTGTTTGCATTCGATTAAGCTCTATCGATTAGACTCGAGAACTCGTTGAATATGTATGCAATTTGCAGCTGCTTTTGGGAGAAAGTATTGCCGAATGGCGACCTGATCGTAGCACTCCTTCGTGACAGCCTAATTCAGCCATCGGGAAAATCGCAGAGGGGTTAGTCCACCGCCATCTGGGGAGTAAATTTCCACCAGCAAACAAGAGTCTACACTGATAGAAAAAAACCAAAGTAAAATTAACTACAATCATATTTGAATTTAAATTGCGATTTTTAAATACAAAAATATTAAAATTAAATAGAATTCACTTTGATTCAAATATAAATTTATTAAAATGGCTTTTTCAATACGTTCATATTTAATCTTTATGCAAAACACTTTAAAATAAATATAATATATTTAATTTAAATATGAAATATATTTAAACTAAATATAAAATATATTAAATTTCAATATTTTCATATTTATATCATAATGTAAGTGAAAAATATTCAATATTAATATTGAAAATAAATGGCATAAATGAGTGAAAATATTAAAATTTCAGGGCTTTTTTCTATCGGTGTAAGATCTCTGATCCATGGGTGTTGCCCCCCCGCGCATGCCCAGGGGAATGATATTTACCTACTGTCGCGCATTACTGTGCAGCTGCATGCAGCGAGGCATCTGGGGGCTTTCTTCAGGTGCAGAATGCAAGGTGCAGCATCAATAAAAACCAATGATAATAATCAACCGAAAGACGCTCACTTTTCACTGCCAAAACGATGAATTTAATGAATGAATAAATAGCTGAGAGGTGAGCGCAGACCAGACCAGACCGTTGTACAACTTGGATGATCATTTCATAGACCAAATAAGGGCCACCCACACGCCCACTGCATTCCCCCCGCCCCCAGTGTCTCCCAGTGTCCCCCTTTCACTTTCAAATCGAATCTTCCTGTCCACCGCATCTTGTTTTCGGCTAAATTATGCATCTAAATGTAAATATATTTATACGATCTCGAATCTCTCTCTCTCGCATCTGCATAAGCAAAATATTTGCATGGGCCATCAGCCGCCGCCGCATTGCTGCTACACCGAGAGAAGCAAACAGCAAGAGAGCGGCAGTACACATATTTGGGATCCACATGGAGGATGTTCCATGCAATGCATGGTCCAGTGTACGCCCCACACACACAATTCCAAGCCATTCGTGCAGCAGGAGGAGGACTCGTGGCTCATGTTGCTACATCGTGTCGATTGAGGGGGTGGGGGGGGGGGGGTTGGTCATGATGTTAGACAGAACAGTATTTACCCCTCCGCTCTGTCTCTTTATGCTCTATGTGTGCTCTGTGGTGGTATTAAAAATGTTTGTCACAAGCAACAGAAACAATAATCCAACTTTTGTTGCTGCTGCGTGCTCCTGCATGCTGATTTCCGTTTCCTGTTTACAACCACACACACACGCACACATATGAGTATATGATACAATCAGATATTCATACACTCACATTCACATTCTTATTCACACTTACACTCACTCTCAGTGGCACACAACACACACAAAATAAAAAAAATGGGTTAAAATGCGTAAATATTCAATGGCATTTTGCACAATATTTTATGGCATACATTTTGAATAAACCCCACTGCCCCCCCCCGCCCCCCCCCCCCCCCCCAATGCCCCCTCACTCGCTCTCTCTATCGTATGTACCTGTCTTTGTGCCTGTATTTGTGTGCGTGTGGCTCATCGATAAACATAAATAAATATGCTACGGGAGAGAGTTTTTGGTCAACATAATCTTCATGCCACATACACTGCATATTTATGCCACTCGTAGACCGTGAGACACCTGCCACCAAGTGCCATACTGGGTGTCCCTTTCTTCCCTCTCTCTATGCGAACTCCCAAATCAAATGGAGTTGCCCACGCCCATCTGTTGATGGAATAAATTAAGGAATAAAACACTTGAAAATCTTCTACTGTTACACAATTTTTAATAGGCCTAAAATGACAGCTGAAAATTAATTACTTAATTACTGAATTTAAAATTTAGATCCCGAATAAAATTTATCTAATGGGTGTGGAAACCCTGGCACCCCTATTTGCGCTTCTTGCGAGGGGTACGGGTTGCGGACTTCTCACGGGTTGCGGATTGTGCAGCGGGTGGCTGCAAGGCTGGCGGCGCAGCAAAACTCAAAACAGACAAAGGCCTTGGCTGGAAAGTTTGTGGAACGAAGGACCCATTCTTCACTGCATCTACCAAGGTGCGCAGATGCTGCTGCAGCTGCTCCTCGGCCGTTGAGATGGGAGTGGGGAGTAGACAGTAGCGCCCATTCTCCATCTGGACGAAGCCGATCTCCACCGCTACCCGGAGAACGTAGTCAATTGTCTCCTGCATCTCAGCCGAACAGTCGTCGCGCTGCGTGGGCAATTGTTCGATTAGTTCGATTAGTTGGAGGATATGATCTGATCTGATCACAGTACTCACCCCCAAGCGCAGCATCAGCTGCTCCACGATCTCCTCCCGACTGGCCATCCTGTTCAAGTCCTGTAGGGCTTGTAGTACCAGCTGCCCGTTCTGATTAATTTCCTTGTCCCTTATGGGACGTGAGGCGGATCGTGAGCGATCCACGTTGCGGGGCGCTGCTGGGCGTCGGGGTGTCGCCACTCGACGGCGTGTGGTAGCGCGAGATGCGCGAGATGCGCGAGACGCTGGTCGTCGGATCGGCGATAATTCTGGGCGGTTGGAAGCCCGGGTAGCTGGTCGTCGGGGTGTGGCCACTGGAAGGCGTGAGGTAGCGCGAGATGCGCGGGAGGCTGCGCGTTTGGGAACCGCTGCTTTTGTGTTCTTCTTCGGATTGACCATTTTGCTTAATATTCCGATATTTGACAGGAATACAAAAAGTTACAAGTTTTTGTTTTCACGAGGAAATAAATTCAAATATTTGAGGGAATCGGAATATTCGTTTTTCTATCGAGTTTAGCTGCTGTCTCCAGGGGGTGTTACGTTTAACTGGGGGGGAACTGGAACACCAGGCAACAAATTCTGATGGACGAGTAATCAAAGGCTACTTTGGCATTCGATTTTGTTTATTTTGTTGCTAGAAAAGTTCTGTATTGAAATATCAATGCCCGCCCGCCCGACCCGACTTTGCTCCGTCTCTCTTGCAGTGTGGACTGAATGAGCTTTCTTTCATTCTCCAAGTGGGACCTGCTCCTTGCACAGGGACCACCCACAATAGCAAACCACAGCCACCCTGTATGACCTGAAATAAAGTGCTTATAGACAACAGCAGTCGTGGCGTTGTGGCATTTACATCTGTTCTTCTGCTGTTGTTCTCCTTCTGCTGCTTCTGTTTCCCCTGTCAATGGCGATTATTGTAAATCAACTTTGAGGCAGCCGCAGCAGCAGCATCAGGGCACTTGCCCTGCCCTGCCTTCTCTTCTGGCTGTTGTCACATCTGTAATCGTATCGAAATCGCATTAATTTTGCAAAATTTCCACGCCGCAAAGGAAAATAAAGTACAACAAGAAGGTTAAGCAATGAATGGAAATGGCAGAGAGAGATAGAGAGCGAAAGTGTGTCACAGAAGGAGAGAAATGTGTAAAAGAAATGGAAATGGAAATAAACATTAATCGAGTTCTTGGAGTTCTGTGACACGTCGATTGCGGTGAATGCATGCCATGGAATCCCTCGCCATTCGCCACTCCCCCACTCCCCACTACATAATCCCATTTCCATTATGCTCCAATGGAGCCTGGAATCTCTATCCTTCAATACCTTCAATTCGAATTGGAACCCTCCTGTGTCGCCGCCCCTTTTCGGGTGTTGCCAGGCGATTTGCGGTTTTTGGGTTACCTGCATTTGACATATACGGAAAATGGAAAATGTACTCAAGTCAGCAAAAGAACGTAAGCCAAACGTAAGCAATTCTGTATTCCTGCCCTGCCCCAAAGAGCGTTCAAGCATGTCCTGCTCCTGCCCGGCCCCTGCCTCTTAGCCATAAATTCGTTGTGGTCAAAACATCTTTGGGGCAGCCATTGGGGCATAATAAGATATTCAACTGTCGTAAGCTCTCGCTTTGGTTTGAATTATCTGCAATATAAAACAAGCTCAACCGAAAAAGCTCACAAAAGCTAAACAAAAACGTAATTTAGCTTTGCTTTCGTGGAACTTTCTGCGCTTTCAGCCTTCAATTTTCATGGCTGTTAAACTTTTAGCGCTGAGACATTTTTTATTTGCCATTTTTGTCTCCTATTTAAGAGAAGCTTTCGATGGGTATGTGCGATTGAAAGGATAATTTCAATGAGTAAAGCTTTTCAGTTTATTTGGAAACCTTTTTCGAGCTTAAAAGCTACATTTCTGGCAATGGAGGGAGGCTCTATAAAGTTTTCATTTGAGGCATATAAGGGATAAGGACTTCAAGTGCAAATTTCCACCGAGAAATGTGTTGAGCTTTGATCTGAAAATATCATGTTCCATGCACCAGCAATACCTTTCGTGCCTTGTGGCGCGACAGCTCTCTATTCCAGTGCGGATTAGCGGGCATAAAAGCGTGCGAAATTTTTTTTAAATTATCCAAATAAATTAATAAATATTTTTGGGCTACTTTAATGGTAAAAAGACATTGAAATTAATCTGTTGAATCAACCATAAAGGTTTCAGTCATGAAAAAAAATTTAGTGAGAGCACGAGAACAAATGAGCTTTATTTAATCAGTGGATTTATTTTTGCAATAATTTTAAAAAACTCTTTAAGCAATTTAATTTTGGTATAAAACTGCAGGTAAACTTCATGATTAATTCAGGACATATTCGGAGACATTTCAAAGAGTTTGTTTGAGGAACTAATATTTTCGAATTTGTATTTCCTGCATATATGTAAATATGTACATACATACATATGTACATATGTATTCCCCTGTGTTCAGCATATAATTTAAAGTGTTTGAAACGTTTTGTTTTTTGGACAATCTTTGTAGATTATGATCAAATCTTTTATGATTTTTGGGAATGCTTCAAAATATATTAAATTAAAATTTAATTAAAACCTAGATATGTAAATAAAAATAATAGGGGAAAACCCCTACTAAAATAAGCTTTTCTTTTGCTGCATTTTCCTTGCAAGCTTTAAGCCAAAAGCTTTGCTTGAAACAAAAAAACAGCTGATTGAATGGAAAGTCGCTTTCTTTTGGCGCTCAAATGACAAAGGTTGTGTGTGTGAATTGTAGATCTAAGTGTGTGTGTGTGTGTGTGTGAGTGTGTGTGTGTGTGTGTGTGTGTGCAACGTAAACAATAACAACAAAAGCGAACAACCGGCATAAGGTCATACACTCGCGTACAGAAGACGCACACACGCACACTCACACCAGAGAGCAGCAGTACATACATACATTCATACACTCCCAAAAAGACACACACACTAATACCATAGCAACGCAGACGCAGATATGGGGGCCTGGTCTGGTCTGGTCTGGTCTGGTGGAATGTACCGTTTTCTTTATTTCAGTTTCACTTTCAGTCGTCGCCAGACTTCCGCACGGAAGCGTCGTTCGTCCTACAACGCTCTCTCGCCTCCCGTCTCCGTCTCTCACGTCTCACGTTCTGTCACGTCTCTAACGTCTCTTGTCGTCGTCGTCGTCGTCGCGTTCATTCGCGGCACCTCTTTCACACACACACAACACACACACTTTCTCTCATTCTCTCTAGATATTCTCTGGGCTCTGGGCTCTGACTATTGTTGTTATTCTTTAAACGATTGCGCATTTATTTCATTCATTCATTCATTAATTTCCTACTCCAATCGAGACACACACACACACACATAAAAATGTAATCAGCCAACGGGAAGAAGCCTATTTCCCCGCCTCCCCCACACCAAAACTAAACCAAGAAACAGGGAAATTTAACAACAAAAAGTGAACAAAAAACAAAAAACAGGCAGCGCAAAACACTTTCATCAACAAAAATAAAAACTCAAAGGTGCGCGGCAAATTGATGCGGGGGAAACCCACATATTCCGGTGGGGGTGGGGGGAAAAGTTTCTCAAAAGAAAGTCGAAAGTCGAACTGTCTCTGACTGTCTGTGACTGCTGGCAGCTATGGAAATAGACGCGAGCATTTTCAACGTTTATTTTAGGGGGGGTTTATCTTTGGAAATACTCGTATCAGAGTAGAGTAGTTCGAGTGTGGCCAAAGGACGAGTATGTGGTGCACAGGAAACAGTTGAAATATCGAGGCATAAGTCAGAGAATTTTGGGTAAACATAGAGAGATAGATGGATAGATAGGTGGATGGCTGGATTGTTTTTGGGCATATTTCGCTCTAATCTGCTTAGATTTCAATTTCAAAAATACAACTTTGAATGCCTTTGGTTGAAGTTTTGATAAATTTTGTGCCTTGCATCGATTGTTTAAATGATGCAGCAATAAAAAAAACCATAAATTCCTTTCAATTTAATCTTATCTGTAATTAAAAGAAGTAAATGCTCGATTGGGCATTTATTAATGTGATTAAAGTGCTATGATTATGCCCAAAAAGTGTCTAAGCTCTGCATAAAGTTGCTGCAGATATTTTGTCTGTTCTCAGCGTTTGGTAGTACCCTCTGCCACACAAGGAGTAGGAGTAGGAGTAGGAGCAGGCGATTGCGAGTGCGAGAGCTGTGCTGTTGTTCTGGAACAGCTGTTGTTGTTACGCCATTTGAACCCCCTGGAAGCGGCCCAACTTCATGAGGTTTTCCCATAGCTTCTCCCACACCCACACCCACTCCCCTCTCTCTCTCTCTCTTTCTCTCGCTCGCTATCATTCTCTCTGAATGAAAGCCAAACAATCAGCGACAAAGTTAAAGGCGGCAAAAAAAATAAATAGCAATTGTGAGAAGGATTTGTGTGTGTGTGTGCCCTGTTTGTGTGTGTGCTGCTTGTGTGTGTCCTGTTTGTGCCACACATAAATCTGTAAGGACATTTTTAATTTCATTCTCAAAAGGCGAACAAAATGCAAACAAAAAACCAAACACTGTGCAAACTGTGTCAATGCCTGGCGCACTATCATCAAACTGCAGGCCAAGAAGAGCAAAAAAGACCCCTAGAAATACTGCCAGAGCAGCTGTTTTTAATGCACTGCCACAGTGCCACATTGCCACACTCCCCCGCTGTAAAGCTCCTGTCCTTATGTCAGCGGTCTCGTGTGTGTGTCTGGTCTGTCCGTCTGTCTGTTTGTCTGTCTGTCTGTCTGTCTGCCTGCCTGTTATTTATGCCACAGTGAGAGAAAGAGAGAGATGAGAAAAAAAAGACAAAAAGTTTACCCAACCTAAAGCCAAGAGCTATATCTTTTTTTTTGTCCTACCACAGTGCCTCGTGCCTCTTTGCAGCCAACATTCCTCCTTTTGTTTGCACACAGCTTCAAGATGTGTGGCACGCTGCATGGCAGTCCGCCGCTTCCATTGCCTGTGTGTATCTTTGTCATTGATATATGTCACTTCTTTGGAAATACAAAAACCACTCCCCCATCCACTTCAATGAACTGCCAGAAGATGTCGTCGAGAGCCTTGTAGATATTGAGAGACACTGGGCTTAAATACTCGTTAGATATTGCCAGGACAAGACAGATCAGAGGAGAGACCAAAGGACTTAGGAAAGCGCAGAAACAGCAGAGGAACAACAAAGACCAAGACAGGAGTATTTTTTGGTTGCAACTTAATGGAGAGGGGCTGAGAAGGAGATGCATCAAAAGTTATAGCTATAAGGGGAAACATAGGCAGGGACAGAGCTCAAGATAAAAAATAACTAAAGCAGACATCAAGCACAAAATGCTTTCTGCGAAAGTTCTCCTAGAAATCCCACAAAATGATAAATTTTTAAGCCTAAACATAAATTAAATTCAAAGCTTTGCTGGCTGCTGCTTAAATTAGAACAAAGCAAAGTTGAATATTTGCTCAACTTGAGCTCCCTTTAAATGCCATCCTCTTGTTATGAAGGTTCCCACTTTAAGTTTCAACTCTCCAGGGGAAAATTACCAAAAAAAAGTTCACTCTGAAAAATACTTGCCAAAATTATATTTCCTTTATGGCCTGGCCTGGCACCCCCAGGAAACTTTTCTTGGCTTTAGTTCAAGCTGAAAATTCAGCCAGCACCAGCATCAGCCCCCTGCCCCTTGCCTCTTAGCCTTGTCTCGTCTCCCTGGGCCAGAAAATAGTTTCCTCTGTGATAAGCAAGAGCTTAAACCCGGCCAAAAGTATGCGAGGCGAAGCAAAAGCGAGGCGATGCGAGATGGAAAGCATCAGATTTTACAACATTGTTGGAAGGGCAGGCAGAAGAAAAGGCTTAAATTAAGAAAGTAACGGAACGAACCATTGATTGCCCGAGAAAAGAAAAAGAAAAGAAAACCAAGCGAAAGTGAGACCTATGCAAACACAGAGCCACAGAGCCTGGCACATCTTTCTACTGCTGCTGCTGCTGCTGCTGCTGCTGCTGCTGACCGACACATCAATCATACGCAGCGTTGTACGAGGAAAACATTTGCATAGGCCAAAGCCCAGGCTCCGGCTGCTGCTGCTGCCACTTGAACGCCTTCTCGTACCTCGTACCTCCCCGATGTCACCCCCACGCTCTCAACGATTCCTTCGCTTCCCCGAACAATATGCAAATTGCAAATGTGGGTGAAGTTTCCGCACCACTCCCCCAACACCCCCCCCATGGAACATTTTCTGTTCGTGCAGTTTTCTTGCCGAAAACTTTTCTGCTCCAGCAGCTGGCGTTCCCTGGCTGGCTCTTCCTTTTCCGCAGCCAACGAAACTTTTCTGTTTATGCAAATACTTTGAGTAAAGATTTTTCTCTCATAGGTGCCACACCCCCCCCCCCACCCCTCCCCCCTTTTGTGGATCGCTGTCTAATTTAATTTTGTGGGAAATTGTTTTTTTTTTTGTTGTTGTTAGTGAATTTTGCGACTAAGTCGTTTATCTGGCACCAAACACTGCCAGCAAATTGAATCAACAGCTTAAACTAACAGCGCAAAAAAAACGGATGGCAAGGGGTGGGGGTGGTGCGCCAGTCATGTGTGTGCTGGTGGGGGTGGTGGCACGCAGCATCATTATAATCCCGACATCGGCGGTCACATTATGCGGCAGCGTTCAGGTTAAGTCAGGCGAGCAAGGACATCCCCCCCTACCGAATGACTTCTATGCGTCTGCGATTATGCAAATTTTCATTCTGGTTGGGTGGGGGGTTGGCAGAAAAGTCCTTTCCGTTTTTTTTCTTTACCGCCAACAAATTTATTGCCCCCCACAAACGCTTTTTTCGGGGCTCTGATGATTGCATAAACAGCTCATTAAAAGAGACAGCGACAGAGTCAGACAGGCAGACAGACAGACAAGAGGAAGAGGAGGAGCAGCCTCTGGGCTGTGGGATCAGTGGAAATGTGGAGGTAGAAGCTGGGAGGTTCCAGCTGAATCTTTACGACGCACATCACTAATTTAGATAATGCCTGAGACAACGTGGCGTATGAGGAGAGGAATGAGATGGGATGGCACGACACACACACAGAATGGGCCTCAACGAATCTATCTGCTGGCAAATCACTGAGAGAAAGTGGCAGTAGGAATAGCCAGAGGGAGCAAGAGCACTGAATAGAGTTTCGGAGCATAAAGAACAGCCCATCTAAGATCGAATAATTCCTTGCAGTGTGCGCATCTAATGCGTGCCATAATGGCCATACTCGTTTGATTAATGAGCCGTTTGACTTGCCAGGCCAGGCCAGCCAGCAGCAGCAGTCGGACAGCAGCTGAGGCTGAGGCTCTCAGACAATAAGATCCTAAGAGCAACAGCAACAGTCTCCTCTCTCGCTGCACGGCTGAGTAACTTTTCTACGCAGACAAAACTAATAAAAGCCATCTCTCATCACCCATCATCACCCATCATCATTACCATCATCATCAACCATATCTCGGGGATATCATCTCTATGCTTCCATGTATCATAATCAGCATCGGCACTCGCATCTGGCGGCGTATCATCGTCATGGTGGAGATACAAAAGCCGCATTCGGCATTAAAGCGACCATCGCTAAAGCGTGAAACGGTCGTTGTTAATAACAGCAGTGCCCCAACCGTCAAGAAGGTGACTCTGGTGCCCAAGGATGAGGTGAGAGAATGCCAGACCCAAACAACAACAGTAACAAAATATGTTCCCACTACTGAGAGCTGTGGCTGGGTGGCTGGGTGTCTGGGCCAAGGCCTGAGTAATTTGCATAAATTAGTGCGCGCATCCGAGTGCCGCCTCAAGAGAGGTGACCAAACGGAAATTTCTATATTTTTATACCCGTACTCAAAAAGAGTTAAGGGGTATACTGTATTTGTGGTAAAAGTGGATGTTTGTAACGCAGAGAAGGAAAATTTTCCGACCCCATAAAGTATATATATTCTTGATCAGTATCAATAGCCGAGTCGATAGAGCCATGTCTGTCTGTCCGTCCGTCCGTCTGTCCGTCTGTCCGTCCTGATGAGCGCCTCGTTCTCAGAGACTATAAAAGCTAGAGCAACCAAATTTTGTTTTCCAGACTCATGTGATATCACACTGTTACAAGTGTATTTCAAAATTTCGCCCCGCCCCCTTCCGCCTTCACAAAGGACGAAAATCTGTGGCAGCCACAATTTTGAAGATACGTAAAAACTAAAACCGCAGTATCGTAGAGAATGACCATATCTATCAGATTGCCGAATCTGAATCAGATCGGATCATTATTATAGCCAGAACAAAGAAATTAATTTTCATTTGCTTCCCCCACCTCCTCTGGCGCTGCTGTCGATATTCATTCTCTGTCTCGCTCGCACACTCTCTGCCCTGTGCAAAGCGCGAGCAACCCCTAGCGGAGGAGATGTATAATCTAAATGGTAGATGTAGAATATTTGTTCTAGATGTATAATTTACATTTTAGATGTAGATGTAGTTAACAGATGTAGCAAAAAAATGTAAAATGTAAAATTAAAAATTTTTTTAAATTTCCATTATAAGCTCACAAATTTATATACTGATTGAGTACGGGTATAAAAGTAGAGTCGCGACTAGAAGCGACTCACGTTCCTTCTCGTTTTGGGTATTATTTTCGCACCTTACAACGTAATTTGTTTATGTTTAACAAAGGTTCTCTGCTGCCAGCATAATACAGCATTTTAATGCAAGGAAAGAGCCATTATCTTTGTGCTACAAGTTTGTGGGAGCTCCTTTAATGCTCTACCTAAGCCTTAGCCTTTCCCCTTAATATTTCCAGGCGTTTCAGCAATGATCTTGTCTACACCGTTAGAAAAAAACCTTGAAATTGTAATAATTTCACTCATTTATGCCATTGATTTATATCCAAGAGTGGTTGTATTAATATTGAATATTTTTCACTTACATTTTGATATAAATATGAAAATATTGAAATTTAATATATTTTATATTTAATTTTAATATATTTTATATTTAATTTTAATATATTATATTTATTTTTAAGTGTTTTGCATAAAGATTAAATATGAACGTATTAAAAAAGCCATTTTAATACATTTATATTTGAATCAAAGTGAATTATATTTAATTTTACTATGTTTGTAATTAAAAATCGCATTTTAAATTCAAATATGATTGTAGTTAATTTTACTTTGGTTTTTTCTATCGGTGTAGGATCAGCTCAACTTTCCTCGCTTTTTATACAACAAAACAAATCTGAATTCCAAAAGAAACAAAATAAATGATTTATTGATGCATTGATAATGAATTGACACCACTACATGGGCAATGGAGCTTGTAACTTTTTTGTGTAACATTTTTAAAAATTGGTCAATCTCTGGTTACACTTAACAGAGGCCTTTTGTTGCAGAGGCCAAGCACCAAGACGTGCGCTTAACAGCACTGAGTTCTGCTCGATAAAAATCATTTGCGAATAACGGAGCGCCTAAAAACGAAAAGTGAGAGAGTAAAACGCAAAAGCAAATGCAGACCTGAGCCTGCCCTGATGTTCTCGTATTTTTCATCAGTGCTCTGGCAACATTCATCTCTCGTTTCCAACACACTCTGGTGGGGGGAAGAAGAGTTTCCCTCCCTTCTGCTCGCTCACCCCAATATCCGCAAAAATTTCATATTTAAATCCGTAAGTTCTTTTGTTTTGTCATTTTGCCAATTTGTCCATGCCAAAAATGTTGCGTTGCCCTCGAATATTTAAACCAAGTTAATTAAGTATGCAAATGTTTTTTGTGTCTGCGTCTTGGGCTTCGATGCAAGGAGGAGCTGGAGGAGGGCGATGGCAATGGGAGGGTCTCGCGCCTAGACACAGAATGGCTGGGATTAAGTGGGACTTGCCATTTTCCAAGGCTCATTTAATTGCTTTCAGACGCGACGCAGATAAACGCTCGAAGGGGCAAGCATATTTCTTGGTTTTGCTGCTGCTGCTGCCTTTTCCCTTTGCCCACCGCCCAAAGCAACATGGAGTCGGAGTCCTTTATGCGCAGCATTTCATAAATAAAACAATAGTCAGTGGATTGCATGCCTGCCTGCCTGCTCCGCAGATTTCACAGTTTATAAATTCTTCAAATTATATACTGAAGCCGAGCCCCCCAGGCAATGGGTAAATAAAGCGGGGAGCGGGGAGAGGACGCGGAGGACTGTTGCAAAAAACTTTCGATTGGCATTTCATTATTTTTGTTTGGGTCTTTGGCCATAAATAAAATACAAAACTCGATTTGCCATATCGATTGCGGGAAACCCTCCTCAGGGCAAAGGCCATCAAAAGCAGCCGCTGCCGATGCCGACAAAAACTTTTTTTCTTCTGCACAAATCTTTGGCCATAAATAAGTGGTCCTAGTAAGTGGTTCTTTGCCCCCTGCCTGCCACCCTGCCATGCTGCCTTTTATTGTGTGTGTTTTTTTTTTTTTTGAAGAGCAGACCCATACATGAATTAATAAAAATACAAATAAAATTGATGGCGCAGAGCAAATAATTGAGCAGTTCTCTGGCATCATTATTTAGCTTTATGTTTGGTATTAAATTTAATTTTTCAGCGAAGGCAATCGCCAGGACATACCCCAAAGCCTTGCCAGGATTTGCTTCCTTGCGCTGCCTGCCAAAACTCAAACTTAAACTCATTTTCAGCTGCGAGGCTGACAAAACTTTTTGGCCTCGGGGGGACCCCACTCTCGCACACACACAAAACTTGCTGATTGGTGGTGGGGGGAGACAGTGCACTGATTCGCTTTTAATTATCCTCATTTGAGATTTTGTGCGGGGGAAATGAGAAAATGATTTGTTGAATTCCAGTGAAATTCAAGACATTTCCGAAAGGGTTTTAACCAGCCTTAAGGAAAGTCAAGGCTTTTTCTTACATTTAAATGCTTTCCATTTGCTGCAAACAGAACAGAAAATGGAACAAGTTCTTGCAGGGCTCTGTGATTTATATTCTAAAAATGCTAACGACAGGACTCGCGTAGCATTTCAACTGATCCTATTTATGTGATATAGCAAGCCATAAGCCGAGGTGATGGTACACTGATAGAAAAAAACAAAGTAAAATTAGCTACAATCATATTTGAATTTAAAATGCGATTTTTAAATACAAACATAGTAAAATTAAATAGAATTCACTTTGATTCAAATATAAATGTATTAAAATGGCTTTTTAATACGTTCACATTTAATCTTTATACTTATATTTAATTTTTTAAATATGAAACGTATTAAAATTAAAAATAAAATATATTAAATTTAAATTCTTTCATATTTATATCAAAATTTAAGTGAAAAATATTCAATATTAATACAAGCAATCTTGGATGAAAATCAATGGCATAAATGAGTGAAAATATTAAAATTTCAGGGCTTTTTTCTATGTATCAGTGTACACTCCGTTAAAGTAACAAACAATCGATTTCCGTTTTAACAAAATTTGTATAGAAAAATATCAGAAATGCTCCCCATAGGAGTTTTATGATCTGCAGAGCTCTCTTCTCTGATGTCTGATCATTTATTTGAACAAATATTTCCGCTAGAACTTTTCACGGACTCTTCCTGCTCCTCCTCCGACATCCATTCCATTCCATTCAGTTCTGCTCTGATTGGCCAAGGCTTTTCCTCACTTTGGCTGTGTGACCAAGATAAGGCGATGGCTGGCGGCCAGAGAGCGAAAACTTGGATCAATAAATAAAAGTAGACAATAAATTTTTGCATGCCAGGCAAATGGCAATATGGATAAAGAGTAAAGACAAGCAGCAGCAGCAGCACAGAGACAGAGAGGGAGCAGCGAGAGAGTTTTGGTAACCCTTTCATTAATAATTGTCATGCCTGGGTAGCAGTACCCTCTAGTAGCGGCGACTCCAAAGTCCAACATAATGACACAAGTTTCACGCTCCATGTGCTCCATGTGCTCCATGTGTGTGTGTGTGTTCTAAACTTTGAGGCATGTCTCATTTATCTGCATCCTTTCTCTATTCCGTTTCTCTATTAACATTCCACTGTCCGCTTGGGGGCCCATCAATGTTGCAAATGATTCTTATTTGGGTCTCCCCCCATGGGTAACATTTCTGGACAAGGACGATGCCCTGCTACGTCTGTCTGGCAGTACACACGAAATTTAGTTTGCCTCGTAGCTGCTGTGTGCCTGCGAGGGGCTGGCACTTTCTAATTAAAAGCCGACAGCTGAGTGCTGGACAACCGGAAAAGTATGGATCGACACTTGCTCAATGTCGGAATTTTGTGTGCGCCAAAAGTCAATTAATATTAAGATAAGGGTGCGGATGGGGGTGCGGGTGCGGGTGGGCGGGTCTTTCCCCTTTTGAAGTGACAAGTTCAAGGCAAAGCCGTAATTTAGGAGACCTAAAAACCTTTGGTTTAAATATTTCCCTCATTGTATTCAATTTTTTGTATGTTATTTTTGGTGAAATTTCCAGGCATTCTTCATTCGATTTTCCTCCATCTTCGCGTCACTGCCCGAACTTCTAAGCTTAGTTTGTCCACAAAAATAAATAGAAATAAAAACTACTCGTAATTGCCGAAAGAGGGTCAACAACACAGAGGGTCAACAACACACACACACACACAGGGAAAAGTCAACTGGACGACTGTGAAGCAGCCAAAAGAAAACCCAGCGAACTCTCCTCCACCATACACACAAATGGAGGACATGGAGGGGACATGGAACAACAATTTGGTATCCAATGATTGTAAATTGTTTGAGCATTTCATGACGCCAATTGTCCTTGGTTGCTGCTGCCATGTGGCATGTGGCCACAATGCTGTTTATGTCCCTTCATTAGCTATTAATGGCAGCAAAGTGAGGACCACAAAAAGGTGTGACAATTGGCCCCACAAAACACAAAAGAAACGAAACGATAAATGACACGGGCATGGGCATGGGCATGGGCACCCTATTCAGTGACAGGGGGCATGTGCGATTGTCGCTTGAAGTGTAAGGAAGAACTGCTCTCGGTGAACAGGAGGTACTGTATCTCAGTCATCCGGTGGAACACTTTCTGAAAGGTGAAGTCACGCGGGTGTCCAGCATTGCGCTTCCTCTGTTCCTGTTCTTAGAAGCTTCCAACGTATCATCGCAGAGGCTTTCTTCTTCGACTACTCCATGCTAAAACCCCCCATGACTTTATGGATAATTTCACAATATTTTAAAGACTTTTGTGTGTTTATGAGCGCACTTCAAAAGCTGACAAAAATCATGGAAACTGGCAAAACTTTTTTGATAGCAGGCGACTCCATCCCATCCATCGTAGCAGTTTCCTTCAATATAATGTTGCGTTTTCTTATTTAACAACTAGCCAGAGGGCGCATCTGCCATAAACTCCACTGTGTGTGTGTGTGTGTGTGTGTGTGTGTGTGTGTGTGTGTGTGTGTGTGTGTGTGTGTGTGTGTGTGTGTGTGTGTGTGTGTGTGTGTGTGTGTGTGTGTGTGTGTGTGTGTGTGTGGCTGTGTGTGTGTGTCTGTGTGTCTGTGTGTGTGTGGCACAAACTCTGACCTCAGTTCGGCTACTGCAGAGTGTACGCCTCAAGACAGCAATCTAATCGAATTTGTGGGTAGCCCCTTCGGGCAACTAATTTCAATTAGGATTTGCTTGCTGCACCCCAAACTTCCCTCACACACACACACACACACATGGAACAAGAAATTTCTATTTTCCTGTACTGTTTTCCATTTGAACTTCCATTCGATTGCATATCCATCCCACCCGTACTACTCACACATCATCCCCATCGTACATTTTTAATTCGATTGCGGCTCTGATGTTTGCAAATGAATGCAAAACCACTTCGGGGACTAAGGCTGAAATCAAATTTACAAAGTACAAACAAAAAAACAAAAAGAAAAGGAAAAACCCAACCAAAAAAAATAAAATCCACACATACACACACACACACACAATCCAACGGTAAGAGAGAGAGAGGCATGAGCGAGGTCTCTTCTGGTGTGGTCTCAGGGAGCCCCCCCAGGGAGTGGGCTTGGCAAAAGTTTGCTCTACTCACATGCAAAATGCATTAAAATAGTTTAGTCGACACATTTAAATTTTTTACGTAGTGAACCAGAAGAGCCAGCAGAAAAGCACATGTTGAATACAAAAAAAC
The DNA here is from genome assembly GCA_035043285.1 of Drosophila subsilvestris. Lineage (NCBI taxonomy): Eukaryota > Metazoa > Arthropoda > Insecta > Diptera > Drosophilidae > Drosophila > Drosophila subsilvestris. The sequence continues at coordinate 92,153 of JAWNNB010000914.1, read as the reverse complement.
CAAATTAAAAAAATAAAAACACTTTTTTGACTAAAAATTATGAATTCTAGGAACGTAACCCGCTTATTTTGTACTGAATCCATATATCCGCTTAACACGCTTTCGGTGAACACGAGATTTTCCAGGAAAGTAACCCCCGTGTTAAGCTAGGGCCAAGTGTATTTCCCATAAGCGAACGGCTGCATCAGTCCCAGTCTCATGTGAACGTATGGAACCACTGCCATTCTCTCTCTCTCTTTTATTTTGGCTTACAATTTCGAGGGTATCCATTGTATCCGCACAATGTTTTGCTTCCTGCATTCATCGTGTCTGTGTTTCAAGAATTTGACCTTAATTTCTTTACCATTCGCTTGTCAATTAAGCGCCTCAAGGACGCTGACACCACAACCCACCAACCCACCAACCCATCAACCCACCATCCATTGAGATGCATCCAAACGATTGAAATTTCGGCTGCAAGTCGTTTCTGATGGTCCCCCCACCCTCGACGGAAATTGATTGGCAATTGGCGTCTCGCCGCCCCAGTGGAACATCTCCGCATAGATTCAGAGCTAAAATTGAATTTAAATTAATTGTTTTGGGGGGGTTAAACAAATAAAAGAAATACCCAAAAAAAACTTAAGAAAAAATCCCCCCTACGAGGACCCCCTTCAAGGACCAAACCCAAACCCAAACCAAAATCATTCATTCAATGCTGCTTGAGGTGCGAGGGGTGCATGGGGCTAAATACTTGGTATCCATTAGATTGATTAAAGCCGATGGGTGGTTGAGAACAACAACAAAAAAAAGGCGCAGCCTTTCTGTGCAATTAACCGGGAAAAATTAACTGGGCGAAATATGGAATGGACTGACAGCTTGGCAGAATATTAATAACCATTTTCAGCTACTTTATTTGCAGTGAAATCACCAAAGTTCTGTGCTGAATGGACATTTCAATGACAAACCTCTCTGGCTTTTTGTTTTTTCAGGAACTGGTCGCAATTTCACCCGAGCGTCGAAATTGGCGTGGAATTTTCATAGCCCTCCTGGTCATTGCCGCCGTCTTTAGCCTGATCATATTCTCCATATTTCTGCTATCGCCGGAGGATGAGGGCCTCAGGATTCGCGGCCGTCGCATGCTACCCAGCGATATACTCGGCAAGAGCCTCCAGTGGAAGCCCTTCAATGGCACCTGGAGTAATGGTAGGATAGGAGACTCACCCACAGAGCATGTGCAGCACCTGATTGATTTCCTGATTTCCCTTTTGCAGAACATGAGCTCATTTATCGTGATCCAACGGGCGGTCTGTCCATACTGAATATGGCAGATCTCACCACACGCATTCTAATGACTAATTCAACATTTGTAAGTACACCAGTGTTGGGTAATGGCTAACCACCCTTTCTGTGTTGTGTGCTCATACGGTTGTCTCTCTCTCTCTCTCAGCGGCAATTGAATGCGGAATCGTTTATTGTGGCACCGGACCAGAAATATGTGCTCCTGCAGTCGGACAGCAATGCAGAGGGTTCCAGGTAGGCACATCCTTTATCCATATCCTTTATGCCCTGTTAACCTAATTGTCCCATATCCTTTTAGACACCACGTGTATGAGGTGCAAACGGCCAACACATTCCCCTTGGCACCAACAGAGAACATTGCCGAAGCGCCGCGTCTCCAGCATGTGGTGTGGGCGCCCATCAATCCACCACCACCTGCTGCAACAGCAGCCACCACAGCATCAACCATGGCGCCGCTGCCCAGTGGCAGCATCATTCTAAATAGCCTGGCCGGTGCGGCGGCTGCTAGTGGCAAGACAACAACAGCGTCAACCCCGGGCACAGGTGCAGGCAATGGTGCAGGCAATGCCGCCTACACGCTCAATCAGGCCATTGCCTTTGTGCACCACAATGACATCTACTACAAGCCAAAGGTGCAGGGCGAGCTGGTCTGCCGCATCACCCAGACAGGCATGGGCGGTGTCTACTTCAACGGTGTGCCCGACTGGACGTACGAGCATGTCCCGGAGCTGGATAGCCGACGCAGCGGCATGGCCTTCTCCCCAGATGGCCTCTTTCTGGCATTTCTCAGCTACAATGACAGCGATGTCAATGAGTACAAGTGAGTAGAAGTCTACCTAATTTGTATAGGCGAAACATCGAAACATTTCGGCAGTTAATCAGGGTGTGAAGTACACTCCAATCAATAAATTGATTCTCCTGACAACCCCACAAATGCCACAGAGGCCTCCAAAGAGCTCAAAGCGATCTCTGGGTAGACTTCTCTGGTTGAGTTGAAAGCTTCTCTCAAACAGCTAGCTACTAAAGCCAGATGCACGTACAAAGTTCTCCCTTCAATATATTTTTAGCCAGCTATTTGGTTCATTCCATCCTGACTGAGGGATTACGTTGTAATTTTTCCAAACTGCTCGGAACTTTCCGGCTAAGAAAATTATTATTAAGCAATTTCTGCATAAACACAGATAAGTTCTCTTCAACGGATTTAAATTCAGTCTAAAATCAGAACTAAGCGAGAGAGACTCTCCCACTTTCCCACTCTCTCACTCTCTGTCTCTGTCTCCATCTTTCTGTTTGTTTCTTTATCTCTGTATTTCCTCTCGGTGTTTGTTTTGTGGCGCTCTCTTTTGTTGGCCAAATGTCTTTGGCACCGTAAAAAATTTGTTAGAAATTGGAACAACATTAACGGTCATTAAACACAACTCGAACTCAATGAAAAACCGGCATAAAACGAGACAGGTCGAAAAACTAAAGATTGGGGGGTTGGGTGGCACTTCCTCCTAATGGCCTGCTCGCTTCCGCAGCTGGGATATTATTCCAAAGACTTTTGGCAGGGAATCCACCAGGGCATGGCTCTCATAGTGAATCCAAATTTAGCCGCAGTTTAAATAAACCAACTGAGAGCTGCTCAACAAACATCGCTCTCACTCACTCGCACCCTGCTTCCCCCAAATTTCCGCCCTAAGCTCTGTTCAATTTGAAATTAAAATTGTTCAACGAGTACTCTGGGCAGAGGGTATGAATGATGTTTGCAACGCGCAAATAAAACGTTTCAGACTCAATGCAACATTAAGTTCAACTCACCTTTTCTTTAAAAGAAAGAAATCTCTAGGCTTGGGCTGGGATATGGCATATGTAATGTAACACAAAGAAGTACTCAGATTTTAGTACAATTTCAACTGATAAACGATCTTTGTGCTGCAGGAAGGCTGATTGATATATGTACGACAGCAGTTGAATAATAATTTAAACGAATTTTATTTAAGCTGTACCGTGTTGTGTCTTGTTGTCTTATTGTTACTCTACAGTGTAGACTCTACACGTTTTTACATATGTATGGATGTACACTCACTCGCATATCTCTGCGTACACCCCCAAAAAATTTCAAAAGCAAACTTTAAACACAAATTTTCCTGCCAATAATGCATGTATTTAACTCAATCTTTTTTCCAACTTAACTTTAGTTTATTGTCTTTAATGACGTATTTTATTTAGAAATATTCAACCATGGATTACATTTTAATTTTAATTCTAAACTTAACACTACGAAAAAGTGTACACTCAAAAGTCTGCGTACAGCTGTTTGAAACTATGTGGAATGCAAGATTCTGCGATTACCGTTAGGATTTTTGGCGACGATCTTCTGCAGGTTGTATAAGCAAGTGGGTATTGCATAGTTGAAATTAAAATTTTGCATCAAATGCCAGTAATTTCAACATGGAACAAAAAGGCAAAGAAATTTCTGTTGAGGAGCAAAAAATGATTATAGCATTTTTCTTGGACGGAAAATCGTATGGAAACATTGGTGCTCTTGTTGGTAGAGCCCACTCCTCCATCCAAAATATTATAAATAATTTTAATTCGACTGGCAGTATCTTGTCAAAGGCTCGCGCGTCCGCATTTGCTAACCAACCGGAACAGAAGACTATTATGAAATATATTCGGCTTAGTCCCAAGACTACAGCTCATCAGACACAGCTTCAGATCGAGGATAGTTTTTCCAAAACAGTTTCCGAAGAAACTGTACGCTGTGTCATAAAAAAGGCTGACTACCATAGTAGAGTCGCCCGCAAAAAACCTTTGATTTCAGAAGTCAATAGGCAAAAGCCCATAACTTTTGTAATGAGTTTATTTCAAAGCCCCAAGACTTCTGGAATAAATTTATATATTCCGACGAAAGTAAATTCTGCATATTCGGCATCAAGGGAAAGTTTTGGTATGGAGGAAAAGCGGAGAAGTCTTCAAAAAGAAAACTTAGTTGGCACGGTGAAACATAGAGGAAGCGGAATGTGGTGTGGGGGTGTATGACGGCAAGCGGCTTGGGAAAATTGACATTTATCGAGACAATCATGGATCAAGGAATCTACATCAACATTTTAAGAAACAAATTTAAAGCAAAGTGCTGAACAATTGGAGCTGGAAAGTGAATATTGGTTCCCAGAAGACCGATACTGCACAAAATAGAAAGCTTTGGCTGCTGATATTGTCAAAAATCAGCTGCGAACACCTCCCCAGAGTCCTGTTCTCAACCCTATTGAACATTTGTGGGATTTTCTTGAGAGAAAAATCCGAATACAGACAAAAACATCAAAAAAATTGCTCAAGAATGTAACTGTGGAGGACTGGGGAAAAATCACTCTGGAGGAGACAAAAAAACTACTCGATTCCATGCCGAAACGCCTTTCGGAGGTACTGCATAAGAAAGGATACCCTAAAAGCTATTAAAAAGGATGATTTTTGATGTTAAACCAAACTGTACGCAGACTTTTGAGGGTACACTTTTTCGTAGTGTTAAGTTTAGAATTAAAATTAAAATATAATCCATAGTTGAATAATTCTAATTAAAATACGTCATTGAAGACAATAAACTAAAGTTATGTTTGAAAAAAGAATGAGTTAAATACATGCATAAATGGCCGAAAAATTTGTGTTTAAAGTTTGCTTTTGAAATTTTTTGGGGGTGTACGCAGAGATATGCGGCATAGGTTCTCTAATAATGATGTAGAATACAATTCTACAATTGCCCGAGTAATCAACGGTTTGTTTGTAGTGAAGAATAGTACACGAATGAAAAGTCTATGTGCGAAATATACTTACGTTATAACAGTTAATTTCACTATTTATTCTGCATTTCGCTTCTTTGGTTTGGTGCGCCATTAAATCTAGCAACGACAGAGAGCCGTTTGGGGTCAATGTGCGAGACTGTTCGCCCACGCTCTCAGAGGTTTAAGGAGCGGTAATAGGAGCGGTAACAGCGTACATCGCCTGACGCATGTGTCATCAACAGAGGCTACGCCCTGCTGACCCGCATTCTTTCTTCCTTTTCCATTTCCATTGATTTGTTTGTGAAGATGCAACAAAACACATTAAGTAGCGGTCTTTATCCCCCTCCCCCGCAACGTTCTTTAGTTTTGACTTATTACTAACATTTCAATTGCTCTTCACTATTTAGATACACTTGGATGGGCGATGACCAAATGCTTCGGCAGTGTTGCAGCCAAAGCGTTCGGGCACGGAATCCGAATGTCACCGGAATGCGGTGAATCTTTCGGTGATCAAGTATCATATGGCCCAGCGCAAATCAAACTGCCAGCGATCTGCAACGGCAGCTATGGCGGCTGCATGGGCCTCGCCCATCGATCGTCGGTGACGGTGACGAATCGCGACCAACGAAGGCCACCATGAGATCGTCGGGCGCCGAGCTCACCAGTGCGGACACGAGTACCATCAACGATGGCTGGGTGCTGCCCGCCGAGCGGCCAATTCTTTCTGCCTGCATTGCGGCGCAGATGCGCCAGGGACAGCGACAGCTTCAGCTGCAGTTGCTGCAGGACGGCAACGGCACCCATGGGCAACAACGATACGCTGCAGCAATGGCCACCATCTACGAAGATCACCAATGGGGCTACCTGCTGAAGCGACTGCCCGTGCGGATGGGGAACATGGCCACTACCGTCACGGTGTTCGTCTCGCGCTGGACCGCCGGCCAGTGCCCCGACCATGGTCGCTTCGAGGTCACCAGCTGGGACGAGCCGCACGAACTACGGCGGCGGCGCCCGAGAAGCAGCCGGGCGAGCGACATCTCTACAAGATCAGCCTGCTGAATGCTACCGAATCGAATCGACGCGACGCCTCCACCCAGCCTACGTGCCCGACGTGCGAGAACGCGGAGGCCACCTACCGACGCACCGGGCCAATCCCTCGAAGATGCCCACGTCGGCGACAGCGAGGACAGTGGGCCCGTCTCGAGCCGGATGACTGCATCTACGACATCCCAAGAACCGTACAATCGGCAGTTCAGTGGCGACTACAGCTACTACGTGCAGGAGTGCCCGCCCAGAGGCGCCCAGCGTCTACGGAGACGGCCACAAATGACAAGATTTTCGCGTCAACGCCGAGGCTGCGCATGCCTCTCCCAGCTGGCCATACCACAGATGCGCACATTCAGCGTGGAGATACGCCACGGCTTCCATGCCCAGGTGCGTCTCTTTCTGCCGCCAGGCATGCGCGAAGAGGAGGAAGTTGCCTTTCCCCTGGTACTGCATGTGTAAGTGCCCAGTCTGCGATAGAGTTTCTCCCCGATCTACGTGTTATTTTAATTTCATTTTGTCAATCTACAGAGATGCCTCGCCAGGCTCACAGTTGGTCACCGAACGCTTTCACATCGATTGGAATTGGTATTTGTCCAGCCAGCGCAGCTTCATTGTTGCACAGATCGATGGACGCGGCAGTGGCTTTCAGGGCGAGCTGCTGCGCACCCAGGTGCATGGCAAATTGGGCACGTCGAGGTGGAGGATCAGCTGGGTGTTCTAACGTGAGTTGGAGAGCCACACTTACACCAGATATACCATATATTTCCATTGTTTTTTTATAGCTATTTACGTGACAACTTAAAGTTCATTGATCCGTTGAGAATCTGCGCCTTTGGCTGGGGCTATGGTGGCTATGCCGCGGCCATGATGCTCATCGATGACTCGCAGCAGGTGCTCCAGTGTGCGGTCTCCATTAATCCCATTGTGAACTTTGGTTTCCATTGTGAGTGTTGCTTGGGGGGGGATTTCAAGCGAGATGGCAGAATGTTGAATAATCTGTGTGTGTGTTTTTCCTGTGCTCATGCAGATTCCTTTTTCACCGAGCGTTATATACCCCTGAAGGGTGACTATTTGCGTGCACTGCAGGAGGCGGATCTCACCATGAAGGCGGGCAACATCAAGGGACGCAATCTGATGCTGATGCATGGCACCGCCGACACGTTGGTGCATCAGGAGCATACGCTGATGCTGGTGCGGGCACTGGTCGATCAGCAGGTGAAGTTCCGGCATCAGGTGTATCCGGATGAGGATCATGCGATGGGCAGATCGCTGAGTCATGTGTACAAGACCATGGAATGGTATTTCGATGAGTGCTTCGGCCCCGTCGACGACAACGAGTGGGACCCCACGGGTCTGTTTGTGTTCAAGCAATAATTAAGACCCCCCTACGATCCTTACGACGAGGATCCGCTGGCCAATCAGCTAAGCGACATCGACATTGATCCCGGGGATCAGCAGCAGCAGCTGCACGGCAGCAATCTCAGCACCCTCATCACGGCCACCACAACCAGTGCGTCGCTCTCCGCCTTGGATGAGCTGGACAACAGCCTGCAGGTGCTCGATCTCATGACCTCATCGAGCACCTCCACCACCCTAAGCAAGGTATCCGGCAAGCTGTGCAACTACAGCAGCAAACGGCGGCTCGAGCAATCGGAGACGGCACTCGCCGAGAAGCAGCGCATTCTGCAGCACTAAAAAAGTGACAGAAAGTGGCAGCCAGAAAGGTGAAGGTGGAAAGTTCGACTCTCGAAACATTTGCATCCACTGTGACTCTATTTTAATTTGTAATTTTAATTTTTATTCTAAGTTTTATTGTACGCCAAAGGTAGAGTTCCACTAGGAGAGGCGAAGGAACCTGCATGGGGTATGGCCTAGTGGGAAAACAGAAGCAGGGAGGCAGGTGTCATTACTATAGATAGAGTTTCTTAGTTTCTTAGTTGCTTGAGCTTGAGAACTGATGGCTGATGGATGATGGTGGATAGATATTCTGTAAGGCTTAAGGGAGCACAGAGTCACCCCCCCGCCCGACTGTAGAGTGGAGCAAAGCAAGGTGATTCATTTATGCGACTGATTATTAACATATGTGTATTAAATAATTAATAACAAAAAACGTCATCCAGCAAAATAGAGTGTGACAAAAGAGAGAGAGAGAGAGAGAGAGAGAGAGAGAGCGAGCGAGAGAGAGAACAGTGAGAGAGTGAGCGAGAGAGTGTGTGGAGAATGTGCAGCCAATGTCGATGTAAAATGTCGTAGGGAAGAAAAAAAGCGTAGGGGAGAAAACCAAAAACCTAAAATGCATTCTTCAAAATGCAAAAACAATTTATAGCATAAAAAAAAACGAAAACTTAACATCGTGTATACAGTTATACGATATACATATATATGTGTGTGTGTGTGTGTGTGTATCCCAGTCCATGACCATGACCATGCCCAAACCCATTGCCATGTGTCTATGTAGCCTAACCCATACCCATTCCCATACCCCTCCTTATACCCATGTTTGTGTGTGTATTCCATGTGTGTTCTGTGGTTGTTGTTTTACCTTTTACATGTTATTTTTTTTTTAAGTTTTTATTTTTTAATTTTTTTTTTTGTTGAATATTTATAGTCGTATGTGGGATATATTTTATATATATACACACCTACATACATACCTACATATACATATGTAGTTATAATTGACTGAACGTTTTTTTTTTTTGTATATATTGATAATTAAATTTAAAACAAAACAAAAAACAATATGAAAAATACATATTAAAAACAATTAACTCATGTCCAAAGGAAGGAGGAAATATCTTTTAAAAAAGATAAAAACATAAAAAATAGCAAAATTAACAAAAAATTAGAAAAGTAGTTAAATGTACCCCTCCCTTACCAGCGTACCCCACCCCCACACAGAAACGTGTACTACTCGTACGAATAGCAAAACATTCGCCTATTCCATGAATGGTGAAGTGTGTGTGTGTGTGTATTGGGTGTAATTGTTAAATATGAATGTTCGGTCTTGTTGGCGACCATAAAAAGTATCCTGTAATTGGACTTACTCGTACTTGCCAAAAGGATTAGCCTTGGCTTTTGGGAACATTCCTCTCTCTGTAGACAATTGTACTTGCAAAAAGCTTTAAACGTCATATCCCCAACCCCAACCCATAACGATAATAAAATGCTCCCAAAATCGAAATTGAAACTCCCTCACAACAAAAACCAAAAAAAAATTAAATTAATTTTAAAAAAACATCTATAAGTACGATATATACAATATAGAAGAGGAGAGGACGATAAAGATAAGAGGAGGGTGAAGAATGTGCCACACAGAGACAAGTCCAAGGCTTGGAACCCACAACACCCACACCCACACCCACAACCACTCACAAGCAAAATCAACCGATTGGCACACAAAGGAGCAAAGGACCGCCAGGTTCAGTTTTAGGCAGAGAATTTGCCAGGGATGCTAGAGGGGAATGTCTGTGTGCGTGTGTGTGCGAGTATGTGTGTGTGTGTGCTTTGCGTGAACCAAAAAAAACGAGCAAAAGATTTTTTTAGATTTTTTTACCATTAACATTAACAAATGAATAAAAGCATAGAGAAAGACAAAACATAAATATATATATACATATATGGATGGATACCAGAGATACATACATACACATGTACATACAATATATATGTACATGTATACATAGGTATGTATGGAGAATCGAATTAAATGATTGTCAAGCATAGATGTTAAATGTTGCATTAGTAAGCGAAATTTTATTGTAGCAGGACCCAAAAAAACAAAACAAAAACAATTAAGAAAACGGAGGGAGGGTCGTAGCTACTCTTTCAAAAATCCCACAAAAAATAAATCCAAACCAACAAAGATACCAAAAAAAGAAAAAGAAAAAGGAAAAACCAACTAACAAAAATATAGTCAAGCTTTAAATGTTGTACACAGGAGCAGGAGAAAAAAGGGGGGAGAGTCCTGCAGAAGAAAACAGAAAACTGATGGATCCAAATAAATCAAAGAATAAATAAATCCATCGCCCTAAATACATAGTAAATGTTACCGAAACAAACAAACAAAAATATAAAGCAAGAAAAAGGAATGAAACGAAATGGAATGGAATGGAAAGTAAACCAAAATGCATATTTATAAATGTTTAACGCAAGAATTCTATGACAAAAAAAAAGAAAACATAAACGAAAGTAAATATATACTATATATATATATATACATACATAACATGCATACATATACATACATATAATGTACGAAAACAGAAAACAGATCGATATGTTTTTAATGCATGCCAAAAGCTAAAAAGACAAGAAACCGAAACCATTCAACTATTACGAATATGTGGAACCAAACAAGTAAACGCGAAGCTAACAAATACAAAAACAAATACAAAAACAAAACTAAAACTAAATCTCATTATCCACAAAGTACAAACGAAAACAAAAAAAAAATATAAATGTTTGTACGAGTAAACCCACAGCCCGTTTGTTCAATTTCCCTTCCATCACATTGAGCCCAAAAGCCGCCACCACCACCACGTACGAAATGACCAAAAAAAATACTGGACAATGTTTACAATGATGTTTTTTTTGGTTTAGTCACGCCCCCACCCCTCACTCCCCAACGAAATGATTTGGTTTCAAGACGTACGAACATTTCAAAACGAAAAAAACAAAACAAAAACAAAACAAAAATGAAACGGTACCGAATTCCCCCATTAGATTTTAGCGTTTTAATAGCAGAAATATATGTATGTATTTCCAAAGCAACAACAGACACAACGTATACCAAAAAATTTGACAACTAAAAACCAACTAAAACAAAACAAAAACAAAAACCAAAAACGAAACAATAAAGACATTTTTGTGTGTATGCAAAATAAAATTAAAGTTTGTGTTTTGAATTTACCGCCCAAAAATAATAAAATAAATGACAGGGTGCCCCATGAAATTAAAGTCAAAGTGTCAGCCCATCTGTCAATTATATTAATCTATTTTCCCATATTGTCCATTGCCATATACCGCTGTTCTGAATTCAAACCCCACCACCCCCCCAAAATAATAAGCAACAATTGCGAGTTTTAGCATTTAATCATTTTGAATCGCCACACCACAAACGATTCATCAAAGATTATCCGCTAAGTAGATTCCAGTAGTTTCGTCGGGTGTTTCACCAACGGGCGGACAGCACCGCAGGGCAGGCTGCACATTTATGTAACCAGTAGTGTATGTGGATTGCCGAAGATCGTCCGTGTTTCTGTAGCTGTGACTGTGACTGTGGGGGGAAGAGTACTGTGGCCTGCCCTGGCACTGGATTGCATTGTGTCTGCGGGAAATTACAAATTACAAAATTAATACCAGCCTTTGGCTGCACTTCTCATCGCATTACTCACCAGTCTTTGTGTTTGTGTTTGTGTTCATTATCAACGACGCCAACGATTATCAAATAAAAAATATATAACTCCTATAGTCCGCGGTATGTTCCGCGTGCCCTTCTACGGTATGTCGATGTCGAGTCGGAGGCATTCACGTTGACCGGGCGGCTGCCGGGAGCTGCAGCTCCCGAGTAAGTCCCGCCGCCATTATTCGATGCACCACCATTCGCGGGTGCCAAGCGCATGCGCGCCTGCGATGCCTGTGATGCCTGCGATGCATCGTAGAAGGGCACAGTGGCGTTGCTTGCCAGCGGGCGAGCAGCGTTTGAGGGCGTAGATCGGTTGGGGGTCATCTGGGGATTGGGGTTGTGGTTCTCTTTGCCCTCCATCGTGATTGTGTCTACGGAAGTGCTAAAGTTGACAATTAGCTACCAGGCCTCTTGTTTGTTTCAATTTTTCTACTTTTCACTCACCAGTTTCTAGTTCGTTGTGTTTTTTGGGTTGTGTTTTAAATGTGGAGCTGGGAGCTGTTGTCGCTTCGACTTACTGCTTAGTACTGACGAATGACTACATATGAGCAGTACACATTGACATGACAACCGAATGCAAAGGCTATGTTGTTAGCCAAGGGGATTCCCGCAAGGCATTCGGATAGAAAAGAAAGATAATTAAATGGGAACTTGGATTGGTAGCTTCAAGATCACGCTGCAACCGATATGGAGATGGGTGTGAATGAAGCCACTGGCCAGGGACACTGCCACGAGGCTGCATGCGGTGGCTCTCATTGCTGGCAAATTCTGGTTGAGATTGAGACCCGCCACTGCGCCATTCCGCCGAGTAAACACCCAACAACCGAACTGATATGAACCGATATGTATCGATATTTAAGTTTAAATTTAAATTTTAAATTTTGCTGAGCGTTTATTTGTCCATAATTTGGGCAACGTCTTAACGTCTCGATACACCTACCATGCGTAATGGAGAAAAGCAAAGCAGGCAGTGTAAAAAGTGTGGCTGGATGGATATTGGTTGCAAATTCAAGCCTGATTAATTCTGTATATATATATCAACGATTTCACGTTCTTTGGATGCAATTCTCCGACTGTATGGTCCCTTATTCACATGATCGTCCTGTAACAAGCAACTGGAGAGAAGAGAACTACCATAACGATTAACGCCAAGGTAAGAGCAAGCACTTAGTGTGTGCAGTGGCCATAAATACGCAAAAATCTCTTGGTGGAAAGAAAGGAGCAGAACAGACGCAGACCCAGGGACAAAGAGACAGACAGACAGCAATTTACTTAATAATACTAGTATTAGCTATGGAAATCTGAGTTGAATCCAATTCGACTGGGGCTTTAATATCGCTTTTTTGTTTACATAAATCGACCAAGCATTCGGCCAACAAAAAAACTTGCTAAATAAATATGAAAATTAATAATTAATCAAGTGCGCCGCCAGGCATTCAGATTCATATCAGGCAGACTGGGATCATCGCAGCCAATCATTTGATTGCTGCAACAAAACAGAAAAAAAAATTTTTAATTTTGAGTTACAACTTGGGACATTCTGCAATCTGCAATTACCCCGGATGATCTGCACGAACAAAGGCGGCCAGGGGCACTGCCTGCAGTGTTAGGCGATCGGCGTTGTCGCATATCAGGCGAGCCATCGTTGTCTTGCGTATCTCCTGCAGCTGGCTGGGTGCAAAGGCGCCCGGATTGATGGCACCATCGTACTCGTAGTAGTAGCGATCGCCGTGCTTGAAGCGCGCAAACTGATCGGCAATGATCTCGGCAAAGGTAACGCCCACAATGCCGCCCTCAACGGCCTTCTCCAGTAGGCCACCAACCCACAAATCAATGTCATCGGGTGTCCATAAACGCGCGCCAGCTTCTGGGCAATCTCGCTGGGAAACTGATTGAAAGTCTTTAGTTTCGGTGCGCCCATTAGCTCTAGATAATCGTTGTAGCAGCGCAAACCCTGATCGCGTCCACGCTGTATATTTATGGCGGCCAGGTCCAGACCAAAGGGATTATCGCCGCGGAACAGGAAACGACTGAGCTGCGCTCGAGAAAATGAAGAAGCCAGCCATTAGTGGAAGAGTCAAGGATGGGGCATGGATATATAAAGTATTTACTCCCTGGGTAATTGAGCTGTCTATCTGCTGCATGGGCTGGCTGTAGAGCGTGCGCAGCATATCGTCGTAGAACTCACGCTTGCGCATACGCGACGGATTGAACATCACATCCGGTATATTGATCACTTCATCGATATGGCCATGCTCCCCTCGTATATGAAACTTACCATCGACACTAGACAGGGACACAGGGCAGGGGGAATTAATTCAAAAGGAATTATTATATATATCATATAGAGACCCACCTGGAATGACCCATGCGATAGGCGGCACCTGAGAATTCATTGGTTATAGCCGGATTCACCTCCGGACTGTAGTCATGCGCATACCCCTGATGCTGGGGCACCAGTCGGAAGCGCTTCATCTGCTGCGGCCCAATGATAATCGGTAGAAATTCGTTGTAGGTGATGTGCTGCACTTCGGCAATGACGATGCGGCGTGCCTCCTGGAAGAGCCACTCATCGCTGGCCGATGGATTGATCTGCGCCAGTATGTCGGCCACACGATTGTGCTCGCGTGCGAAGAGTATTTGCAGGGTTATCAGCGATATGATCTGATTGGTGCGTCCATCTCCTGCAGAGTCACATTAGCCACAATGAGGGACACAAGGATTGGAGGAGACAATTTATTTACCCGATTTAAAGCACGACTTGCCGGCCTCCTCGCTGGGACAGGCCTTCTTGTCGCTGGTCAGCGGCAACAGATCCCGTCCGAAATCGTTTAGCATGCGCTGGCGGCCGCCTCTGAATGATCTCAGTTCACGGGCTGCCTCCTGACTGGATCCGTACACCGGCGAGAGGTCCACAAAATGCGTCACCTTGCTCATTTGCTTGCCGTAGCCGAGCTGACAGTCGGGATTGGGCACAAGAGAGAGCCTCACCAAGTTCAGGCAACGCACGCCGAAAGCATTGTAAAACTCATCCTCCGGATCCACGGATATTGGCATGCAGGCAAAGTGGCTCTGCTGCGGACTCAATGCCCCTTTGCCACCAGGAGAACAGCACTGCACCAGATCCCCATCCTCGAGACGCACCGTGGAGGTCTGCGAGACATCGTGTGCCTGCAAAAAGGAAAGTGGATACATTCCATTCTCTTTCCAGAAGCTTCTGCTGCTCCACAAACCAAAACTTGTCCGAACTGCATCACCAGAAGATTGTACTTGGGATGGGGACGATCGACATCGGCCAGAAGGATGCGGGAGATCTTGCGGGCTCCCAACAGGGAGTGCCATCAGTCGAGTGGGCGCGCGGATTCCAGATGCCATCCTCGTAGGCCGGCGGCAGCATACGCTCCAAGGGCTGACCCGCAGCGCCCCAATGCGACCGAGCTGGCAACGGATTGTTGCAAGTGCCGTCGTGGCTGCGATACACGGATCGGATGTCCCGACAGACTACCGGTGCCTGGCAGTGCTGGGCCAGCGGCGTCTTTGTGAACTTGACCGGTACGTTGTTGGTAATGATGTCGTCCACGGGCACCTGCTCCTTCTTGCTGAAGAGCTGGGTGGTGAAGACCTGCTCGAGGGCATTGTTGGACAGCGCAAAGTTGTGCAGGTCCTCCTTGGCCGTGGAGTGGAAGACAATGCCGTGACTGAAGTCGGGCAGACCCCGACGAACGGGTATCTGGGCCACGCCATGCATCAGATGCTCAAAGTCTCGTCGGGCCTCGTCCAATACGGCGGGCGACAGAAAGCTTGGGAAATCGGCGCGACGCTCCCTGCTGGCCGAGCGCGGAGCGGTGTGGTTTTGGCCCGTCTGGCAGCAGTAGCCAAACTTGCCAGCTGGAAGATCGCAAATTTGCGGCTTCTCATGGCTTTCCATACGGACATGAGCTGGACATTGGATTTGTGGCACGCATTTTACACCGGTGCATGGGAGACATTTTTTCAGCAGTCCGCTGGTGGCTAGAAAGAGATGCAGATACAGATAACCGAAAACATAACTGTGCACGAACGCGCTAGAGCGGGATGGCGCTATTGTCACAAAATAACCGTTCATCGGGAGCCATTATGAAAATCGAAGCTCAGAGCAAAAAATTACATCTTCAAATATTAATTTCTACAAAAATAGGAGATAAACCCCTTACCAGTACTTGTTTTTGGAGTTCCAGTTGGAGCAGGAGACTTAGGTGCAGACGTCTGCTGACCATCACCTTCCTCCAAGTCGTTGCGGTTCTGCGGTGCAGAAATGCGGCTGCTGCTGAATTCTCAAATTGACTCGCCAATAAAAAATGCCACAAAAGCAAAGAAACACACAATGATCGACACATTTTTCCAATTAAGAATTTTTTAAGCACAAAAGTGCTTGTTAAAAAATATGTTAATTTAATTTCTGATCTCAATGAGCGCGAAGCAGTGTGACCGCGGACTTATCGGTAAAATATACCGGTAAAATTACCCTCAGATATATACCGAAATATAGCGTGTCATTATCAAAATATACCGTAAATATACTGACGGACACCACAAGATGCGTTAATATTCCACGATTTTTTTATTCGACTTGGGATTACTAGCCAGCTAGCACCCTCAACTCTGATCATGTAATTTTATCCGATAGATTAATTAATTCTTTACAAGATTGGCTAGCTTTGAAAGCTTCTTTTTATTGAATTGCTTACATTTGCACAAAAAAGTTCAATACAAAATATTTGCAAAAACGTAAATGGGAATATAGGAATGTAGTGTTACGTCATTTCCGGTATTTTTTGAACACAAGAAGGTATATTTCTGAGGGTAAGACAGTATATTTTATCGGTAAGTCCGCGGTCACACTGGTCTGCAATTTTGCTGTCGTTTTTTGTTGTAATTCGAAAGGAAAACCCATGGAAAACGCATAAAACACGCATGAAAAACGAATAATAAAACTGTGAAAATTCAACAGTGACGTTGGCAGCCGTAACAATCAATAGATTGCAACGAGCAAACATCGTTTCTCGAAAGAACTCACTGTGCGTGTGAGTGCGTGCGTGTGCTCTTGTGTGTGTGTGTGCGTGTGTGTGTGTGTTTGTGTGTGTACCTCGGAGTGCGGTGTGTGCATAAAAAGGCATAGCAACCCATTGCCCCCGGGACGGACAAGCGGGGAGGCACACAGTCGTCGTCTTCGGTTCGATTCGATTAGCAGAAGCAACGAAAGTGAACGAGAACCAGAAATTGTGAGTGCGCTTATAAGGATATATAGCAAAAACTGAACAACAGATTGATAAAAACGCAGCCAGTGACAGAGCCAGAGACATTGCCAGCCAATAGAGAAAAGGAAAGAGAGAGGGCGTAAAAGCAGTAGTAGCACCAGCAACTGTAATTTTCCATTAATTTTTGGGGCGGATTGTGATTCCATTTCGGTGGAGAGAAAAAATTGCATTTAAAAACTTCGTTTTTGATGAACATGTGTATGCATACACGAGTGCGTGTACGTATGAGTGTGTGTGTGTGTGTATGTGCTAAACTTGAAATCCAACGCAATCGCAGCGAAAGAGAGAGGGAGAGAACAGAATAGAACTCGTCAAGGTAAAGCAGAAAAAAATGTGTGAAAAATTCCAACGGAATTACGCGAGAGGGAGCGTTGGGCAGCGGTGGTTTTAGCTTATTTTGCGTTTGTTGCTCGTACTATTGAGTGTCTTCAGTGTTTGGGTGATTCAAGGATATTAAAAATATATTTTAATTGATTTTTACTTGATCTGTGCTGAAAATATAATTGCATAAATTAATGTTTACATTGGGCCGCCTAGCTGTAGTTGGCAGTGCTGTATAACAAAATGTCTGATTTAGTTGCAGCGCCACCTACCGCCTACACATATCGATAAGAGCGCATGTTGCCACCCCATTACACGAGCATTCGGGTGCAATAAATTAAATGTTAAATAATTTGAACTACAATTCGGGGCAGGGAGAATGAATAAGAGCTCCATTAAATTAACGCCAGCATTTCTGCCCTAGGGCGCACAAGCATTAATCCATCTCGCTCTATCCATGCCGCCGCCGTTTCAACAACTTAGTCAACACTGGATTTGACCAGCAGCAAGAAAGTGTTAATTTGCCAAAATTGTGTGTGTATGTGTGTTGGCCTGAACTGGTCGATTACGGTGCATCCACGGATTTAAAAATCAAAGTTTTCCCATAAATGAAAATGTGTTTCGCACACGGAATGACAGTGAAAATTAGTGCAAGAAAAGTTTTTAAAATGTGTGTGTTTTGATGGTGTGGCTTCTGTGTTCGCCGTTCATAGGCTTTAACATAATTAGCGGGGTTTTTTCCATTTGTATTTTTTTTTTTGCATAATCGAAGCCGCTTTTCTCTACATGTGCATATGTGTGCTGGCATGGTCTGCCTCCCACACCCCCTCTCTCGTGCAAGAACCACCTTTTGGCAGTCATACAACGGCCACCTGTACGCCCTTGCACGAGAAAACACCAATACACATATGCATACAGTAGTTGTGATTTTTGTGTGTGGGGTGTGGGTTCTGTGTGTATGAGTGTGTGTGTGAGTGTACATCCATCGATATAATATAGTTTTTTTTTTTTTTTTTCTTGACGAGAGTCTCGTGAGCAATTGCTCTATGACTGGCTTTACCCAAATTGTTATCGCTCTAGCGACTTATTGCATTATTTTTGAGTGCTACTGCTACAGTTGATGGCCCATTTTTTTTTTATAGTTTGGTCTGTTTTTCCTATGTGCATGTGTGTGTGTGAGAGGGAGTGAGAGAGAGAGAGAGAGAGAGAGATGGTGTGTATGTTTTGCGCTCTGAAAAACAATTTTCGCCTGGCGCCTGGTGATGAACGCTTCAGCTGCATTTCGCTGCAGCAACCAGTGATGACGCCGAATAGATAGGACCGGGGGTGTGTACCGCCGCGCCGTTTTCTATTTGTAGAAAAGAGCGCATCTTTCGAAGAATTGCCTGGTGGCCATTAGGCGCTTTCCATTTGTCTGTCTGGCAGACAGGCGCATGCAATCATTATGGTTTTGGAAAAGCAGTTGTCCATTTAGTGCACACACAACAACAGATTTGCAATAGGCAACAAAATGTAATACAACCGTTTTGAGAACTGCCACTTTGGCGGTAGAACTACTCAGCAGTTGCTCATCTCTATCAGCTGTCGCAATAGCGCACACACACACACACACACACACACACACACATGAGTAGGAAGCACAGTTATGCGCATAACAGGTGGCAACGCTCCAGTGGCTGTCCTGTGGCCTTTTTTTGCAGTCCTCCTGATTTTATAGAACGAAAACTAAGATACGGGCATACATATAAAGTGTGTTTTTCATTGTTCTATCTGTTTTCATTGCAGTTCCTTGCCACGACGGGAGCAGTGATTTCCAGTACTTTCCAAATGGGAATCTGATATTCTCCATCCTCCAGAATAAGTAAAGGATTATCCGCAGAGTCCGGATAGGAAGGAAGAGAGAGAGCAAAAAGTTCTCATATTGCAGAAAATACACACACTATTTTTTTTCTGCATCCCAGTTATCAGATCGGTAGGTCCTTCAATACTTCAATAGAGAGAGAGGATGATAACGGTCGCTCCCCTCGGTGTACACAAAAAAAAACACAATCCCAGCCAACAACAATCGTGTTCATCTGAATTTGAATGGATCCATTTGTTGGCTGGTTTCAGAAGGAACAGGAGGGACCATCGCTGCGCACATGGTTAAAGATTTGGGAGACGAATGCCCAGGAAATGGGAGCATTGCTTGATCAGCAGCTACAGCTGGCGACAAACAACGGAGGGGGAGGAGGAGGAGGCAGCAGCAATCTAGGAGGCACCAAAAGCATCAGCAGCAGCAGCACTAACACCACCACAAACAGCACCAACACAACCACAACAACCACCAGTAGCAGTAACACCAACGACACCAACTGCAACAGTAGCAACGGCAAAGCGTTTCTGTCGCGACCCGCCCCCGCCGCCGCTGCCAGCACTAGCAGCAGCAGTACCCTGAGTCGCGTGCTCAACTTTCGTGCGGATTCACTTGAAATCCTGCCTCAAATCAACGGCAACAGCAGCAACAACAGCCCTGCTGCGGCTGAAGACAACAACTCCAATAGCAGGTCCAGTAGCAGCAGCAGCTCCAGCAGTAGCTCAAGCAGCAGCAACTCAAGCAACAGTAGTGCCAGCAACGAGGCAGTTGTAACCTCAACAAACAGCAGTTTGGTCGCAACAACAGCAGTTGTAGGTGCAGCTGAAGCAGCAACAGTTGCTGCAGCCACCAGCACTAGCAATAGCGCTACGAGTAGTACAGCTACCAGTACTATCACTCCTGCAACAACGACGACCACTACCACTACCACAGCAGCAGCAGGAACAACTGTAGCAACATCAACTGTAACAACTGTAGCAACCATAGCAGGCGGCACAATGAATGACACGACAAACCACAGCAACCGCACAAACATCATTTATTACAATCCGTCACGTAAGAAACGTCCAGAGAACAACAAAGTTGGTGTCACACATTATTATATGAACAATCACATGGCAATGATAGCCAAATACAAGGGTGAACCCTGGCGCAAACCGGACTTTCCCTATGGCGACGGTGTCGTTGGGCTGCATGAAGAAATTGAGCATTTCTATCAGTATGTCCTGCCCACACCCTGTGAGCATGCCATACGCAATGAGGTTGTGAAGCGGATCGAGAATGTGGTGCATACCATTTGGCCACAGGCGGTTGTCGAGATCTTTGGCTCATTTCGCACTGGACTCTTTTTGCCCACCTCTGATATTGATCTCGTTGTCTTGGGTGAGTGTGTGACACCCATCCCTTGGTTGTCTTTTCTGTCTGTCTGTCTGTCTTCTATCTTTTTGATACTAATGCTTATTCTGGATTTCTGCTTGCAGGTTTGTGGGAGAAATTACCACTGAGAACACTCGAATATGAGCTGGTGAATCGCGGCATTGCAGAGGCTTGCACGGTCCGGGTCTTGGACAAGGCATCAGTGCCGATCATCAAGCTGACGGATCGTGAGACTCAGGTGAAGGTCGACATATCGTTCAATATGCAATCGGGCGTTCAGTCCGCGGAGCTCATTAAAAAGTTCAAGCGCGACTATCCAGTGCTGGGGAAGCTGGTTCTGGTCCTCAAGCAGTTCCTACTGCTGCGTGATCTCAATGAGGTGTTCACCGGCGGCATCTCATCCTATTCGCTGATCCTCATGTGCATCAGCTTCCTGCAGCTGCATCCGCGAGGCATATACCATGACAACACCAATTTGGGCGTACTGCTGCTCGAATTCTTTGAGCTGTATGGCCGACGTTTCAATTACATGCGCATTGGCATCTCGATCAAAAATGGTGGCCGCTACATGGTCAAAGATGAGCTGCAGCGTGACATGGTCGATGGCCATCGACCGTCGCTGCTTTGCATCGAGGATCCGCTGACGCCTGGCAATGATATTGGACGCAGCAGCTATGGGGTGTTTCATGTCCAGCAGGCGTTTAGGTGCGCCTACCGTGTCCTCGCACTCGCCGTCAGTCCACTCAATCTCTTGGGCATCGATCCGCGTACCGATTCAGTGCTGGGTAAGTCTCAGTCTTTCGATTCTTTGCCTTCTAATTTGAATTTTCCCTTTTCTTTATTTTTGCTTTCTCCTCGCATAGGTCGCATTATCCACATAACCGACGATGTCATCGATTATCGCGAATGGATACGCGAGAATTTTGAACATCTGCTGCTAGTGGATCGCATTTCCCCAATGCCGCCCAGCGGCTATACCCCAAATGGAACCAAATATGTGATTATGCCCTCCGCCACAATGGTCCAACAGATCTATCATCCGGTGCAGGTGCAAGCCCACGGCCATGCGGGCCATGGGCATGCGCATGCCCATCTCGGCCAGCCATATACGACGACGACGACGACAGCGGTGGCTGTGGCGGTGGCTGCCACCCAGCAGCAGCAGCAACAGCACCAGCAATCGCAGCCGCCGACGCAACAGCAGCTGCATCAGCAGCAGCAACAACAACAGCAGCAGCAGCATCAACAGCAGCAGCAGGTGCGGCATCGGCGGGGCAGCACCTCATCCGGTGATGATTCCGAGGATAGCAAAGACTGTGAAATTGTGGAAGTGACGCCAGAAACTGGAAAAGGAACAGCAACAGCATCGAATCCGAATTCGAATGCGAATGCGACAGCAGCAGCTGGTTCCACGGTTGTGCCCATGGAGATTATCGATATAAGCTCATCCCCCCCGCCCAATGGCCGGGGTGCCGCCACAGTGGTGCCCATTACGCTGGCCATGCCCATGCCGATGCCAGTGTCCGCCGTTGGCATGACGCTGCCAATTGTGGTGGCAACAGGAGCCAGCAGGAGTCACAGCAACACAAGCAGCAGTAGCAGCAGCAATATAAGCTGGAGCGGGAATGGTAATGGAAATGGAAGCCGGAGCCGTAGCAGCGGGAATGGAAATGGAAACGGAAACGGGAACAACAACAAAAACAACAATAGCTCCTCAGCGGGCTCGTCGGTAATGCACACACCCACACGCCTAAATACATGATGAATGGTTGTCGCCGGCCTCCTCATGCAGCAGCCGCCGCAGCAGCAGCCGCAGCAGTTCACTGTCCAATTCAAACAGCAACAGCAGCCGCCGCAGCAGCCGCAGCATCAGGTTGCCGGCTATGCGAACATGCTGGCCGCAATTGCCGCAGCTGCCGCCGGCGCCGCCCATCCAATCCAACATCAGAATCATTGTTTAATTCAGAATCCGAATCCAAATCAAAATCACAATCACCTGCGCCATTTGCGTGGTGGTGGTGGAGTGAGGATTGGTATTGGTGGTACAGCAGCAGCAGCAACTGCGGCCAGCATGATCAGCAGCCACCAGCATACATGTATAACCTCTTCATCACAACTACAACAGCCATCAGACATCAATGTGTCGTCCAACCACCAGCAGCAGCAGCAGCAGCAGCAACACCATCAACAGGAGGAGGAGGATGATCGCCATTCAACGGGAAGCAATGATGCCATAGCAGTAGTAACTATGTCGACCACACCACCAAATGGAGGAGGTGGGCGGCAGCACTACAACAATCAGCGCAACAACAACAACGGCAATAATAACAACAATAACAACAGCTACTATCGCCAGCAGTTTTATGTACCGCCACCGATGCAGCAGCAACAGCAGACGACGTTGAACAAAACCACCTATCAACATCACAGCAACAACAACAACAATAGCCATCATCAGCAACAACAGCAGCAGCAGCAGCATCGGCATCATCATCATCAGAATCAGCAACAGCAGCAGCACCACCAAAACCAACAGCAGCAGCATGTGCAACAGCAGCGTACGCAACATATGCGACAATCTGTGAATCGCTATCAAAAGCCAACGGCTGTTGCGGCTGTCGCAACAAGCAATAATAACAATAATAATAGCAACAACAGATTGCCCCCGCTGCGTGGCACTTTAGTGAACTCCTCGTCTGCTATCTCAATAATTTCCATATCCTCCGAATCATCGGTGGCCAGCAGCAGTTCGTCCTCGTCTAATCGATCCGGAAAGAATCGTAATCAAAAGTCACGATAGGCCGAAATTCAGGGAGGAACCCTAACACACACACACACATACACATACACACCACACACACACACACACCACACACACACACACACACCACACACACACCACACACACACACACCACACACACACAAAAATACACACATACAACAGAGACGGACAGCAGTAGCAGACAGACCAGACCGCAAAGCAAAAGCACAGCACAGCAGAGAGAGAGACAGAGATAGAATAGTAAGCGTAATGAGAGAACGATAGATAGTGTTAGAGAAGGATAGAGGAGAGAGTTAGCGTTAATATATATATATATATTTATTGAGTGTATTCAATATTCGTCGTATATTCCTCCTTTCTCACGCGTACTCGTACTTCAAATGTTCTGCATTTTTCGAATTAAAAAAAAAAAACAAAGAAATAATATACATATATATACATATACATATAAAAAAAGAAAGTCTGTAAACCCCCAATAGAACCGATGTGTGTCCCTCTCCGCCTTCTGCACTCTCCTAGAAGTGTATAATCCTTACTGCTGTCTCGCTTGGGGTTGCGAGCACGCGCTCCTCTTCGCTCCTAAAAACTAGACTTAGGAAAACAGAACAAAAACAAAACAAAAATCAACAACTTTTGCCTACTCATTGCGCTAAATGTATTTCATTTTGTTTCTAAAATAATATGAAAGCTGAAAGGCAAACAAAAAAAAAACAACAAACAAAACAAGAAAACAACAAAACCAATTTATATATATAGACGGAGATATGTGTTAAGAGTACTAGAGGAGGATGCAAACCGTAGATGTAGTAGGATGATCCTAAAATGAAGAAGAAGCGAAACTGAATTATGAAATTAGACCGTATATCCATCAATGTGAATACATATATATATACATACATCTTGTGTATCTATATATATATAGTAATATATCTTATATATAAAGCAAACCTTAGGCCGTTTTCATTAATTAATATTTTTTTTTACATATATAATATAATTATAGTATATATAGTATATTATGCACACACATATTAATAATATAGATTATAAATGTTTAGAATCCCCCCCCACCCCTTTTCACCCCCCACTCCTAAAAAACTCTCACATGTGCGCATACGGTCTTTGTAAATGATATGTACTATATATATATATCTTTTGTAAGCCTGAGAATGCTCTGCAGAAAAAAGTAACCCCCACCCCCGGATATCATGCGCTCATGCTATTTATTATTAAGTGCGCAACTGTACAAAGCAACACGAAAAACTAAACACTAAATCTAATAGCTAAACCCGTGCTCAAAACAACAAAAGCTAATTCGTAAATCTTAATTCTGTACTCCCCCCTGCCCCACACACTTCTTAGCTTGGCTTGTATCGTATTACTTCAAAATGTGTTTTTTTTATGATTTTTGGTCGAAGTCTTGCTTACCTATCTATTACTTACCCAAACACACACACATATTGTAAATGTTTTTATGATTATTATTATTAGGATGATGCTGATTGCTAGTTTTTATAATTATTATGCTATGTTCTAAGGATATTAAACAATATTGTAGCCTGTACGAACACACAATGCCCCGCCCTCGCCCTAAACCCTAGAAAAAACAAATGCAAGTGTGTTTTAAAACAAAACTAACAACAAAAACTTAAACACACAAAAAGAAAAAAAAACACAAAAAAACGACAAAAAAAAAGAAAACAAACAAAACCCACAAAAGAAACGAAAAAATTTGTGTTATTTATTATTGCAAAAGTGCATTACGCATAGAGATTCCTGCCATTTGTTATATTGTAACTTATGTGTTTTTTTTTATAATTATATATATTTAGTTCTTGCTCTCCCCCTACCTCCACCACTGGCTTGGTTTAACCCACACCCGATCATCCCCTCTCTATACGCACTGCCATTTTGAGAAAGGTTTTTAAAACTAAAGCGAAGAGAAATGAGTGAAGAGATGAACATTTAGAGACTTTGTACATGTATAACATTTTAGGCTGTTCTTCTTTCCATATGTAAGGGAAAACAAACTCTACCAAGAAACAAAACAAAAACTACCCGATATGTAAAAAAAAAGAAAATCTACGAGAAAAGCGCAGAATATCTACGAGATTATGTAACGCGAATGAGAATTTAAATGTTTCCCTTCGCGCGCGTCAATCGTTCGATTCGATTGTGATAGCTAATCGGTGTCTGGTAATCGATGTTGTGTTGACTGTTGTCCAGTGTTGGCTAATGTCGCAAAAACCCTCGTCGCCGTTGAGCTTTGAAGCCCACCTACACATAGACACACGCATACTGCTGCACCCACACTCACACACACATAGGCAGACAGGACAGGCAGACTTAATACGAAAATGTAACGGTAAACGTAAACGTAAAAGTAAAGGCCGGAGAGCAAGAAAGATAAGAGAACGAGTGAGAGAGAGAGAGAAAGAAAGGAAGGAAGCTAAGTAAATGTTTAAGAATTATTAAATTTATGCACTCGTCTGTTGAATATTTATATGTCTGTATGTATGTAGTTACCTACTATTAACTAAAGATAAAGCTATACAATATTTATATTCATTACTTGTGAATTTATATATATATATGTATTTGTGTGTGTGTAAAGCAAGTTGGACAAAATGTCTAGAATATATGTAGGCTAATTCTAAGGATTCTTAAACGGATAGCTACTTAGAATACACACGACATACATGCATACACACGCACACACAGACCCTACACACACACACACACACACATAACATGCCTAATTGCGCATCAATATTAATGTTGAGGTTATGTCGTAGATTTTCCAATATCCAAATCGCTGTTTCAACACCCTCCCCCACCCCCCTAGCCATGTAAGCACTATAACTAACCAAAAACACACACACACACGCAACTCATTTCTTTTATCTCTGAATTGAATTCCATTCTACGTACATAGACTCTGGGTTTGTAACGCTTTATTCCCCCATACTCTCTTTTATTCTGTATACTCTCCTTTCCATATATGCATATACACACACACACATATGCATCCTCAGTAAGAGTATTTGTGTGCCGTTGTTGTTAGAAAACAAACAAAACGAAAAAACAAAAACAAAAAAGGTAAAAATTGTGAAATCTTGAAAAATTTTTTCGTTGTGGCGATATTAGGATATATATATAATGTACGTACGATTAACTAAAATACAGTGTTAAGATTGAAATGATTGAAACAAACTACATACATATATGTATATTATGTGTGTATGTCTATGTATACAACATATTCAGTAGAAAATTCAAATAGATCCTAAGTCGAAAAATCGTAAAGTTTAGCATAAAAGCATACAAATTAACTGATTGTATAATTAGCGGAACAGAAAACAAAATGGAAACAGAATGATCAGAAAGCCATGAGAAAAATAATAATGAGAGCGATAGTCGATACGATAACGATTACGATAAAAATGATTAAAAAACAGCGGATAATAAAAAGCCGGCTAAAACTATTCGATGCGTCTCGTCTCGATTCCTTTCATGCAAATATTTTCTACCATTTTATGTAGGTAAATTTAAAGGTTTTCGGCTCGCTGGATTCACAGATATACAGCATCTGGATCTTGCAGTTGGCATCGTTGATCAACTCACGGGTGGCGAACATATGGACACAGTTCTCGTTGCCGCCATAATTGTCGGGCATTTGCTTGGGCCCGTTCCAGGGTGCATAGGTCATGGGCCGGCCATTGGACAGCCAATAGAAGGCACCCTCAGTGCCCAGATCATTGCCCGATACCCAAAAGTAATCGTTGTTCTGGAATCCCTTCGCCTTCATATACTTGATCAGCGCCTCCATCTCCGGCTTATCCTCGATGGCCGCCAAATGGGCGTTCATCATGCGACATGCTCCGGCCGCCTGAAACCAATTCACCTTGTTCATCGGCTCGATATAGTAGTAGTTGTCCGCAATCCTCACAAACGGTGTGGTATCAATCTCCGATGGTATGCCTGCAAATAATTAATTGCGCGAATACTTGAGGATGTCTTTCGACTGCCATGCACCGCCGCCGCCTACCATTGTACACCTCGGTGCGGTAGTTGGTGAAGATATTCACATCGGGTAGGTAGGCCCAGGCCAGGCTCCAGCCGCCTGCCAGAAGCAGCAGCACCACACCACCACAGGGATTCAATTGAGAGCGACGCATCTTTAATCTTCCAAGTACGGAGCACGAATACCAGCCTGACCAACGCTTCAGGGTCTTTATAGGGCACCAACCCAACTGATTGGTCCAAAAACCATCGGGGAATAAACAGCTGCAAATACTTGAGGTGTAAAACAGTTCGCACAGAACAGAAGCGATTGGCCCTTATCACCAGCCGGAATGGCACGGCACGGCACCAAGACGTGGGAATTAGACGGCTTAGGCAGCGGCAAACCTTCCACAAAACGTTGCGATCAATGGTGGCAAATATTCTGTTTATTTGCTTAAACTACGAAATAATACATAAATAATTGATTATGAAAGCTGCGCGGACTCAGAGCGTTCCTCTCAGATCGAATTCGGGAGCAGGCGGCTGTGGCTTCTGCTCCGGCCACACAATCGCCTCGATCCAGGAAACATAGCTGGAGACACGGGTATACACCGAGGGCGGACCGCTGGCACAGCCCTGGCCCAGCGATGTGATGCCCACCACATAGCGGAGGGGTCCGTTCTGCATGATCAGCGGGCCGCCGGAGTCGCCCTGGCACGTGTCCCGCTGCCGTGTGGCATCGCCAGCACACAGCTGCGTGGTCACCACGCCCAGCGAGAGCGTCTCGGCTGGATAGTGGATCTGGCACTGCTCGTTGCCCACATACTGGAGCGGCGCCTTCAGCAGCTGGGAGGAGGAGAGGCCCGCAAAGCGCGTCTGGCCATAGCCAATGGCCATCAGCTCTGTGTCGGCCAGCTCATGCTGGTCCCACAGGCAAGTGGGACTCAGCGCAGGCGCCTGCAACTGGTCGTTCAGCTGCAGCTGCAGCAGGGCAATGTCATTGTAGGCCGCAGTGGCATTGTACTTCGGATGAATAACAACGCGCTTGATGTTGAAGTCCTCGCCATCGGCCAGGGTTAGATTATCGCCACCCAAACGCACCTGACTGGGCAGTGCGCTGCAAAGGAAAGGACAAGGGGTTACCTTTACCTTTTTGTGGTATGATTTGATGTCTTACCCGCCAAAGTCAATGCAATGGGCAGCCGTGAGTACGTATGTGGGTGAGATTAGGGCACCGCCGCAGCGATAGTAGATCCGCTCATCGAAATTGGAGTGCCAGCCGAGGGCCGCCATGAAGGGGAACTCCCGGTAGGCTGTCGGTTTCCCCCCTACCACAGACACCACAAAGGTAATGTCGCGCTCGTTTAGCTGCATCACATTATTGTACTCATAGCACGCTGCCAGAGGAAGAGAGAGAGAGGAGAAACCCAAGGTTAAGTCATGACGAGTAGCACGGGGAATTTCTCACTCACCCAGCACGCTGGGGCGCTTCTTGAGAGACGTCAGCGTGGGCAGTGTGGGTCGCTCTGTTGTTGTTGTTGTGCTGGTGGTGTCGATGAGTGGCTGCTTATCTGGCTCACAGCAAATGTAGTGATCGAATTTAACAAAATAGCAGGTCTTGGGCGATTCCCGCTTGTCCAGCCAACGCTTCAGTGCCGGTGGGCAGTCCTGCATTTGCTTGCAGGTGCCAGCCAACTGCTTGGCATCGTCCAGGAAGCAGTCGTCAAAGGACTCCTTGGGAAAGGTGATGCCACGCTGCGACAGCGGACTAATGGCAGGATTGACCCCTAGAACGAAAGTGTGTATGTTGTACATGGATAATGCGGCTTTCTTTTCTCTATTCTCAATTCTGTTTTACCTGCCGCGAATGGGAGGAGCAGCAGCAACAAC
Source organism: Drosophila subsilvestris (assembly GCA_035043285.1). Classification (NCBI taxonomy): domain Eukaryota; kingdom Metazoa; phylum Arthropoda; class Insecta; order Diptera; family Drosophilidae; genus Drosophila; species Drosophila subsilvestris. The sequence goes on along the minus strand of JAWNNB010000914.1, from coordinate 63,131 downwards.
AGTATACACGGGTTCATGTTCCTCCTTGCGTGCTCGCCAGCCAGACGCGTACTGCACTTCGGGGGATCGCTTCGATTCGGCTTGGATTTCTATTCGAGTGGAGCTGCTGCGGCAGCGGAAACCTGCCGGGCAACTTCCTCCACTTACTCTCCAGGCGCGGCACGAGCGCTGAATTGCCTCCCCTCCACCAGAAATAATTGCGCGTATTAAATAATTCCTGTGTCTGTGGTATTATCGCCAAATGAGCTTGACTCTGTGACACACCATCATCCATCTGGGGGTTTCGGCTTAGCTCTTGGGTGGTGATAATGAACGATGGCAACGCCCCGGGACCGGTTCTCAGTGTAGGCGCAATGAACCTCCTGGGTCATTTTTTTAAAACAAATTGCTTTGGTTTCAATCAAAACCGGCTGCGGCAATAACTCGACCTTGTCAGCCACACACACGCCTTTTGGCATTTTCATCCTATTCTCTGAATGGTCACACTTAATTTCCTCTCAAGAATGGACCCCCAAGTCGCGTTTGCTTGCAACGTCGAACGTTGCCCGGGAACTAAACGCTCCATTGTAATCCACACATACCTCGGCATGATAGTTGTTCCTATAAGCTCTCTCTCTTTCTGTTTGGGTCAACGGCAGCAGAAACGGCAACAGGCAACCATCGGGAAAGCGAGCCAAGCAATGAAAAGCTATGCTATACTTTTCGGAGAGTGCCGCTAGATCGGAATTTTCTTCTTCAATTGTCACAGAGCACACTAAGGTTCATGCAATTTGCACTACCATAAGACTCTTATGTCTAAATGTAAATTCTGTATTCTGTGTAACCATTACAGGCAACAAATTGGGCACATAAATCATAAGTAAGTTGTAAATAGGCACCAATCGGGGCAAGGCTTCACGTGTAGGCGTTTAAAAAAACTCCCCTAAAAAGCGAAAGTATAATTTATCATTCAACAAATAGAAATCTGTTGCTCTGCTATGGCTTTGATTATAGAATTTTGACACCTTTTGAGTACTCCTAAGTACTTAATTCATTTCATTTCCGCATCTTACATTGCTACATTTTGGTGTCACGCTAATTTGTCTGCACATCAACATTAAGACTTTTCGAAAGGTCAAAACAGAAAAGTCGTCTCTCCAAAGGAGCTTAATGATAATGAAACATGTAAAGTTGATCTTGCCAAGAGACAGATTGAAATTATTGAGTAGATGCCCAGTTTCCCAGGGTGTTCAATAGTTTATTTTATTTTGATCTACGAACTATTGTAAATCACCGAGTTATCCACCAACAGTGGACTTCAAGGCCACGGGTTTCAGTTGTCGGTTCTTCAGCTGATAGCGCGGCTTGTAGCCATTCTTATCAGCGGTGTACATGGTAATAGTTTCGGTATCAGTCTTCTCGTCATAGACGGAGTAGGAGCCCATTACAACCAGTTCTTCCTTATCCGTACCAGGATGCATAATAACACCGATTTCCTCCCGCTTGCTTCCATTGGGTTCCTCCAAGCTGCACATTTAATGCACATATCAAAGCATCGAACTTGAAGGAAAGTTTTGCGTGACTTACTTGTAACGGTAGCCCTCTTTGGTGGGTGCTTGATTATAGAACTTCGATCAAGAGCGACGGATAAATATTTTTCAAAAGACCTCCAGAGCAGCTAGCCGCCATAATGGCAACCAATGCAGTGAAAATCAGACATACATACATAGTTTATTCCAATACGGCGATAATCTGCAGGAGCATATTTGTTTTCACTGATTGCCACTGTCTAGTTTTACACACATTCTCCATACACTCTTACTGATCCATTGGCTTTCCTAAGTTCTCGGTCACATCTCAGCATCCACCCTTGCCCTGAGCTGAGTTACTTACCTTACCAATCTCGCTGTGGTCATGTTGATGCGCGCTGAAGCTACCAAGCGATACTAAACCATCTGACGCGAGCCACTAACTATATAAAAGTAGTGATGAGTGATGATGATTTGTCCATTCCGTACACATTGTTTGAATCGGCGTTTGCCCAACATGAGGAGTGAGGTGTTAATGAATTATGACGGGCAGCCATTGCACGGTGTCATCAACTAGTGGAGCTCTGGACATAGAGGAGGGAATAAACATCCTGCAACAGCGACTGGAGAGGGAACTGGATGACGCGATAGATGCTGCTTTTGCTGCCCGCACTGGTCAACAAGAGGAGGCTTCAGCTGGAAGTTTGGTGGTCGTGCAGTCGGAGGCAAAAATCCACAAAATTCGTGAAAAAAAGAAAGAGAACAATAAATAATGCCCATCAGGGTGGCAAAAACTCTGTTTTCTCTATTCTACAGCTTTTGACGGCATCCTTGAGCGCCCGGAGCGAGGTCGACGGCCAAATCCTGACAAACCCTATGGCTAAAGGCATAGAGCGCAAACCCGACGCGCACGTATTAGTAATTCGAGTGTCTGTTCTGTGCATAAAAACATATCACATAAGCATACATAGCTTAAATAATTACAATCGTTTTCGATTATTTTAAAAACTCCGAAGTTTGAGGATTTAAATATAGATTGAATATACTTTTCTATACCGAAATACCGCGAATTTACTCACGTGTAAAATACCGATACCGAGTAGGTATATTTGGGTATATTTCTGATGGTCAGATGGTATATTTGACAATAAATTCACACTGGACAAATATTCGGAAAACATCGATACTATCGATAGTTCCCTCGATGGTTTGACACCTCTAATCCATGGAGGGGTCACACTAACATATTTTGGCGGCCTTGTCAAAGTTTTTTCGTCTCATTGTAACTTTTTCTAACGAATCGCACGCACACTGAGCAGAGCGCTAGCAACGGGTACCAAATTTTGTTTCCCCATCCATTTTTGTTTTGTGCCGGCATTTTGGCGTAAGTGTACGACGAGTAGAACTCTCGAACTAGAACTCGAATGTTTATTTTGTTTGTTTTGTGCTGTCCTTTTTAGTGTAAAAGTGTAAGTGACGCGCGCGCGCATTTTCGGAAACTGTAATTTATTAATATAACGCGTGTGTACATGCAACACAGACACACCACATAGACATTATACCTGCATATATCTAGATAATGTTATCTTTAAGTTTGTTGGAAATTCTGTTCTGTCGGTATTTGTTGTTGTTGTTGTTTTTGTTTTGCAAGTGAACAGCAGCAATTGTTTCGGAGAGGAGTTGTTGAATGGAGTAAAGAGAGCCGAGCCGAGCCAGTGGTGAGCGGGTTGGTGGATCTGATCAGCTGAAGGTGAACCGGTTCGGTTGGTGGCTACCGTGTCAAGTGCAACCCTATTGTCTTCACTGCCGTTCTCTTTGTTGTCCTATCCGCTATCCGCTAAGCTTATGACGTCAGTGGAAGAGCGCTTGGCTCGTTAGATCGGCAGAACGCGAGAGAGGGAGAGGAAGAGTGAGATTTGGTGACTCATCCCTCCCTACCTTTTATGGAGCGGGACCCCTGACGTCAGCGGGGCATTTTTAGAACACAATCAGTGACGGGAAGGGGGAGGGGTACGGACTATTTATTTTAGTTACAAGTCCCATTCCGAAATCACCAAACAACTATATCGGCGATGTGCCCTATCATTTGATGATAATGAGAAATTCTTCCACATGCTCCACGCCGCTCTTCGTGCTCTTCGTGCTCTCCGTGCTCCGCTTCTCTCCACCGATAAGATAAGATATCAAATTTTTCGCATTTCATTTCGCTTTTTGTTTTTCTCTGTGTAACGATACATAAAATTGTTTTTGTTGCTGTTGTTTTTAGAAGAACAAAACCAACCCATAACGAAATAAACAAATTAAATAAACAATAAAAATAGCCAAAAAACGTTTAAACCGGTTGCACATACATACGTACAAAAAAAAACAAAACAAAAAACACGTCATTTGCGGTCTCTCTCAACGCTCAACAGGTGAGTGCCCCCCCCCCCGCATACGGGTGGAATATACCTACACACTCGTACAAGTGGGTAGGGGCCTCTAGGGGTCTACGTGGTGTACGCTGTACGGTGGGGGTGTAAGGGCTTGGCTTGTGTCGCCTACACAATAATGTCTTTGTTGTACTTTCACCAAAAATATTTATCTATTTATAAGCACTCGTTGCCAGCGTAGTACCCCGCACCCCACAGCTGCTCTGATGACTAGGGCCCCAATAGTCAATACCCTTTATGGGGCATTTTGTTCAACAAGTTCTTGGAAGTGTACAAAATAGTTTTTGCGCTGTGTGAATGTTCCAGACATGGCCAGACATGTTTTGAGTGGTTTTTATATTCGCTGGTTCAATCCAGCTGTAAATATGATTAGACATTAAAGATTTATGGGGCATTGTATTGTACCATATTTTCTGTGACATCAAAAATCATTTTTGGCTGCTCTATCAGTCCAAAATGTATACATCGAATGTACATACATACAGCCTGAGATCTTGAAGTGCGGGAGGGGTGCCTGGCCGGCCTGCCGCCACACTGCATTATTCAATCGTGAATGAAAATTTGTCGCCTCTCACCTCATCTGAAATATCGGATTACTTGAGCAGCGCAGCGTATGGATGGGGTTGAGTCTTTTGTGTGTGTTTGCTGCTGCATTTGAATTTGAATTTCGAGACACTGAGACAAGGCTGTATGTATATACTGGGAGTAACGATATTGACCTCCATTAAGCTGAACCAAAAACGATTACCCTTTATGACTGTCTCGCTCTCTGCCACTGCCTCTGTCTCTCTCCCTCTCTGCCTCACTTTGTTGTCCCCATTTGCAGTTTTATTATTTTAATTCTGTTGATAACTATTCTGTTTTGGGTTCTTTATTCTTTATGTGCGCTCTCAAATTATCCAAGTCCATTTCCGTTTACCCTCCGCCCGACTACCGACTGCCGTCAACGAGTATTGTGGTGGCCTGTGGCCGCCAATTCATACGATTGTGTTCCCAGATAATACCCTGGAAGAGAAAAGGTGTATTGGGTACGTTGTGGAAAGCTTCCACAAGCGAATAACTATACGGCATAGGAGAGCTGGGAGAATGGGAATCCCTCGAACAAAATCGAATAGCTAAAGCAGCCTTTGATTTCCTTATTCCTTATTCCCTCTTCGAGCACTCCGAACAAATCTATTGGCCCAAAGCAGTCGTTGATCTCTCAGTCAATTGCTCTGTGTGTTCCCCTGTGATATTCACAGTCTCTACTTTCAACCGGAGAAACTAACAACTCCAAAAACTCGAACAAGCGTAAAATAGAATCTAAAATTTAAAAGCTGTAACAAGATGAAGTTCCGCTACTACCCATACCAGACTGTGTCCCGATTCTCGCAATCCTCAGTGCAGATTGTGCAGGTGGTTTCGGATATCAAGCATCCGGCCTCCATTGAAGATATCTTTGATGCAGTTTACCTCAAGTATGAGGTGAGTAATTGCTTGAAGGATAGCTGACAATATGTACGACAATGGTTCGCATTTGTGTCCGCAGCCCCAGTCTGATGATTTGAGCTTTTGGGAAAATGTTGAGGAGAAGCTGACATGGCCATAGACCATGGCTATATTCGGGAGTTGGAGGGGCTCTACACGGTGGTTCGTCCAATGCCTCTGCAGCCATCGGTCGATAAAGGCAAGTTGGAAGAAAAACACAATCAAAAATAATGTGAGAGGTATCCGGCTGTTCGAACGATCCTTCCATGTTTTATGTTTCTGTGTGACCTGCATTTTGGTCACCGCTTTTTTTTGTTGCTTTTTCATTGTTTTGTTTAATGTGCGTTGCGTTGGCTGTTGGCTGTTGTTCCAGTGCCCGTGCCAGTGCCAGGGGAAATTTGTTGAAATTTTAACGATGCCAAAAACATTTGGCCAACAAAATTGTATACAAAAAATAAGAGCGACGCAGCACGAATAGCAAAAAGCACACAGAGATACAAAAGATACAAAAGATACAGCAATACAGATGCCACCAAGATACAGGCAATACCAGACACCAAGCTACAGCCACTGATACAGAGACAGAGTGGGGGGCGGGAGAGAGAGTGCGAAAGAGGTCTAAAAATGATCTCATTCTCAGAGTCTACAAGTATGCAGAAATTTGCTGCTCTCGTAGGCCACACGTTTTCGGTTTTCAGTTTTCGGCTTTTGATTTTCGGTTTCCAGATCTGTATTTTAGACATCAAAATTTTGAGCTGCTGTACCGCATTTTGGATGTAAAAACAATTGCAACGATTGAAATTTATTTTGTATATTTTCGTGACGATTGAAATTTATTGTGTGCAAAATTATCTGAAATGTAAATGAAAATTTCTATTGAAAATATAAAACCATTATAAAAGTATAAATATCAGAGATTCAGCGGTCTGTTTACCCAGGGTATAGCATTTAATTGAATAATAATTGCAATGGTCGGACAAGTTCCTAGTGGAGCGACGGAATACCCATTCAAAATGGGATTCAAAATATCATGAAGGAAGCTAGCCATCCGCAGTGGATTCCCCTCAGAGGATGCTTTCATTTCGAAGGCATTATCCATGTAAACTCAGCGAACTCAGATGTACGGCAAAATACAAATAAATTCAATTAAAACAATTAAAAATTAATTAAATATAACCTTTATAAACATATAGCAAATATGTACCATATTTAATTTAAATATGAAATAAATTTTAAAACAACTGAAGGCAACTTTATTGCAATAAAACAGGAATTAAATTTATTTCAATATGAAATATATTTAAATAAATTATTCGTATTCAAAATTGCACTCATGGATCAATTCTATGGGTATACAGTTTTAAATTAAAGTTTCGCCAAAATTACAGATATATTTTCTCTGGGTAAAATCGAGATTCTAGAACCGTTTCAACAGTTTTGATCTGCTCCTAGAGCGAAGAATTATTTACAAATCAAAAATTATTTCATTATTTTGGTCTGCATATTTTGGCGAATGTTTGCTCCGACACCTTTGCCTGAGCTTCACTAATCGAAGCAATTTGGATCAGATCGTATCGTATCGTCTCGTATCGGTTCATTCAACTGTTGAAGCAGACACTGGGTACTCGCGGTATTCGGTATCCGTAGTACCCCCCGTTGCTTTGTTCGACATCTGCCTATGGCTCTGCTCTGCATTTAAAAATACTCGTAATTTCCATTCGCTTTTTTTTCTTGTTTCTTGATTTGATTTGTTTTGTTTTTTCGCACTTTGCCTCTTTGGGGCATTGGAGCGACGACTCCCTAGATTGAAGCGGGGCAAATGGGGCGTAGCTGTAAATTGATATGATGTGAGGGGAGGAGTAAGAAGTAGGAGGGAGGATGTCGGGCATCCAGAGTTAACCTCATTTACGAGTAAAACTCAATGCGATAATCAAATGATATTTGAGATGCATTTCCCGCAGCAAAACATTTCTGTGTGGCATGCGGCAATCGGCATATTTGAAAGTTTTATTTGTAATACGAGTAAATACCAGAGGGAAGAGAGCAAAGAGCGGAGAGCAAAAGTTGGAATGAAACGGAACTGCCAACTGCTGGTGCTGCTGCTCCTGGAACATGCACGAATTCCGTCTATGAAATTTCCTTCGAATATGGGTGAGCCACATTAGCTAAGGGTTGTCCGTTGCACTGCTACCCCTTCATCCCCCAAGGCATAATGTAGGTCACCCCACTCTTAATCAGCCTTTAATCGCCATCACACACACACACAAACACACAAACACACACACACACACACACACACACAAAGGCTGCCCACAGTCAAAGAAAACCACCACTGCACTGTGGGAAAAAATCCCGATTTTGGTGCATAAACCTATTTATTTTTTAAATTAATTTTTAGGAATGACCCATATTAGTAGAATCTAGATATCCTCATTGGCAAAAAACCGCCTTCTAAAATTTTTAGATGTCAACCCTGTAGTGTTGCCACAGCAACAAAGTTAGCTGTTTGAGATATTTTACAGTGTGGGTAAATTGGCGCTAAAAATTTGCAGACTTTGCGGAATTGTTTTGTTTTGCACAAAAAAATTTCATAATTCTGAATATGGAAATTCCTTACGAAGGTATTTATTAATGTAAATTAATGTATATGTTTTCATTAATGTGTCTTATTGTCCAACTGTGAACTGTTTTTTATGTGCATCTTTATAGACTTGAACTAACAATTGTGTTTGTGTTTTGTAGAGTATAACTTATCACTTAGCACAGTCTAGCAAAAGAGTAAGAACAAGAAGTTACCGACAAAAGTGTCCTTGTTATCATACAATTAACCATTTTTGCTCAGTTTTGCTCCTTTTCACAAAATATTCGTTTATCTAGCAACTATTTTACAAAAATATAACACAATTTTTGTTCAGCGTTCAACTATGTTCAACTATAACTGAAGTAAATTTTATTTTTGTTAAGCATTGTATAAGCACGTATTGTAATGTAATAAAAATTAAAATTTTTGACAAATATTTAATTAAAAAATTATTTTTAAAAATTTTTATAAATTAAAAAAAAAAACAAAAACCAAAATTTTGTTTAACTTTTTATAATACACCAACAAAAATTTTAGGTCAATATCTTAAAAACTAGAGTTTATGCACCAAAAACGGGCTTTTTAGCCATAGTGCACTGACACAGTGCACTATGGTCCAGAAGCCCGTTTTTTTGGCATAAAGTCTAAAAATATAGATACAGACTTGAAAATTTGCACATTTGGTTATATTAGGATTCTTATTTAGTCTACAAATTTCCGGATGAATCTGACCACGCCTACCCTTCCCGCCCATATACGAGCCAGTATAGTTTTCCCGATCTTGCCTGATATTCGGCATCCTAGATAGTGTATTTTTTATCCGAAAATAAAAAATTTTTTTTTTTAAAGATAATTGAAATATCTAGTTGGTAACAAAGAGTTTTTGGTAAAAAAAAATTGATTACGCAAAAGGTAGTGCTTCAAACGAAGACTTTAAAAAATTCATAATTTGTTTAAACCGGTTAATTTAGCAGCATTCTTTGTGGAAAGTATCTATTAAATTTAATTTTACTTTTAAAGTAATTAATTTTAATTTTATTAATTAAAGATTACATTTTTAACACACAAAAAATATCAATATAAATCGAACAACAACTGCGTGCTTTTAGATTGCATTGTTAAAGTTTTTTTTTAAATGACTAATAAAATTTGTAACTTTTTTTGTATTTAATAATAGAAATACGTTTTACGCTGCTTTTGTTAATTTTTTCCCAATTTAAAATCCCTTACTGCATCAGCGCAGCGATCGCTATTACATGGCCATGACGAAATATATGAGTGACTGAAAACCAATTTTCTCCAAAAGGGGGAAGAACGGGGAAAAGTTATTAATGTGCGGTCAATTACAATAAATATGAGTACAAACTGGCGTTATTAGTTTGGAATAGATCGGGAGTGTGCTTTAGTTATTGTCCACGAAACACAGGGGACGCAAGTTAGTTTTCTGCAAATTTACACATAAATTTGACATTACACAACACTTAAATCCGAAGGACTACACATAATACGACCTTGATCTTTATTTTCCATATTTTTTTAGATTTATTTGCAAAAATTTACCCGAGCAACAGAGCAAAATGTAAACAAATAAATTGGCGCGCATTTTTTTTTCATAATCAGCTAAAAAATTGTGTATGTTTGAAAGCTCGCAAAAGGCTTCAGTGAAGCTTTTAAAACTTTTTTTCTCATTTTTCAATATGTATGATCAATATACTTTAAGAATTTAAAAGCAAAAATACTGTACGTTCTCATCAAAATTTCGACTTTATGCCAGAAAAACGGGCTTCTGGACCATAGTGCAGTGCAAGAAAAACAATAAGAGAAAAACCATCTAGAATATGTTATGGTATAAGGGAAGAGGAAGTGGGGTTTTTTTTTCACATTTCTAAGCTGCATTTGGTGCTGTATTACGTGGCCATAAAACTGTCAAGAAAACCGCCTGCCCATATTGCACAGTCGCTGCTGCCGCTGCTGCTGCTGCTGCTCTAATTTATTAAGCACCCAAGCGCCACCCTTGCAACACCCCAAGAATTACCCGACCCGCACCCACCCAGACGCTAATTCCAAGAAGTCCAAGCAAAAGAAAGCCAAGCCGACTTTTCCCTTCATCGACGCTGCCTTCAACTGTTTTTACTGCTGTTTTGTTCCAGTGATGGTGATGCACTGAAGGGGTATATTGGTTCTGTGTGTGTTTGTCGGGCAAATAAAATATGATAGCTGCCGAATGGATTCATTGAATGAATGGTCGCATAACTACATAAGGGAAATTTAATCATTTTTTAGAGTGCGCTAGCTCCCAGCGATGACTCTTAGTTGGCTAAAAAAAAACAAATATTTAGAATTAAAAATGATAAATAGGAAGAAATATTCATCGCTTGAAACGTTTTCAACTATTTTCTCAGCACTTTTCAGCAGTCAAAAGGTATTTAATGATTTGAGCTCTGACCAAGACTAAGTGCATAAAATATATTAAGAGATTATAGCTGGAAATATTTGAATGCTTGAGTGAAAAGAAACTGCCAAAGAAATTTGAAAATATAAAAATATAGCTGTGAATTTTGCACTGCAATTTGTACAGGGTATTTCTAGCCTCGTGTGTGCCCTCGTTGCCCCTTGCAAGTGTTGCGTGTGGTTGCGTGCGTCGCATAGATAAAAGGGCCACAGTATTGCATGACTGCAATTGGACATTCAATTGGTGAGTGAAGAGGAGTGGAGTGGTGGGGTGGGGCAGCCACCCACGCATTGCAGCTGGCACTTTATTGATCTACAGAGCTAATTGATCAACCGCTTCAATCGCCTGGGAGCGGGGCCAGATGACGCATGCCACTTGTGACGAAAATTGGTGCCACAACAGAACTTATTATTGCACCAGACAACAGAAGAACTCAGTGAGAGGAAGAGGGAAGGAGTCGCGTCTCTATCGCCCACGCGACAACTCAGCCTGGTCCATGCCCATTGCCCATTGCCCCATGCCCGAGCAACACAAATGTGTCTAAAGGTGTCTGACGAAAGATTCCTCCATGCAGCCAGCATATACACGAGTAGTCTTCTATATCTAAATTGTGTGTGTCGTCTCTCGAAATAAATATAAATATTTTCGCTCCCATTTTGCGCAAGCATCGGAGTCTGGCCAGCGACTAAGGGACATTCTGACACAACGACGCGTCGCGACGACGCATTTTGCTGCTGCTGTAGGATGTGATTATTGCCCTGGATAACAACAACATTACTCATTCAAGCAAATTGAGTTCTAAAATCTTAAATCTAGTTCTCATCTCAATATTAAGCCTCTAGCTCAAAGCTCAGCTGAAGCTGGAGCCCACTCTCTCTGTCTCGTTCTGACTCAAGCTTAGATTCTACATTTTGTTGAAGGTCAGCAGCCGCTGCTCTCACGAGTTTCCCCTCCCCCCTCCTCCAACTTGTTTGACGATTAAAATAATCACAAAATGCCGCAAACATTGCGTCAGAGTGTGCTCTGGTTTGGGGTGGGGTGGTGTGGGGTAGGATGATGATAAACAAATAAATGACGTCATCGTTCGATTCCAGTTCTTGCGTTGCCACTTGAATCTTCGATCCTCCATGAGAGACCCTGAGAGAGAGGGAGGGAGGGAGGGCTCTCCGGTTGTAGGTCTCAGCTGTCAGGTCTCAGGTCTGAGGCCAATCAAAACGTTTGCTATGCGGTGAGAGCCGAGAGCTCGTTCTATTGCTAGTTAAATATGCAAATTGTGTTGCAATTATTATTCTAATTTATTTTTGCAGCCAAAGTTCAAGAACAAATCATAGCGAATATTGATTGCAAGTGGATCGATACGATACATAAACCCACGACATGCATACTCCAATTTGGCATCAAGAATTCATCAAAGAAAAATAACAATTTTGTTTTCAGAAATTTGAGATTCGAATGTGTGGATTTTTCGGTCTGATTTGGTTGGCCTGGCCTCTAGGTGTAAACAGATGTCTCTCTCTCGCGCTCTCTTCCTCCTGCTGTAATTCACTTGCCAATTTACTAAAGGAAACACACAAATTCTCATTCATATTTGCATGGAACTAGACAAGTTTCTGTGGAATATTCAGTGCAAATGAAATCGATTGGTTGAATTTTTGTTTATATTTTGAAGTGTTTGGAATAGTTCTTGCAAATGTTATCCGTGGATCAACTTTTGCTGTAATTATTTGGGATACATTTATGCTCATATTTTGGAATTTTGAATAACTTGCTGCACAGAATGTGAAAATAGTTTAAATTTTAAAAAATATTTCTAGGCAAAGAAAAGCATCATTTCCATAGCTGTTGGATTTATGAATTCTGCTAGCTCCCAAATGCTTCCAAAAATTGTTTTATAAACAAAATGAAAAGTAAATTTAGTGCTCGACAATTGAGAGCTAAAGAACAAAGGCGAAGGCGAAGGCAAGAGGCGAGGCGCGTTGTGGGATGTGAACGATTGCTGGCTGGCTGGCGGGCTGGGCTGGCTGTGGAGTGAGAAGTTCTCGTAATTTGTTATGGAATAACCTTGACATCATAATGGGGCTGATTCGTAACATTATGATGAAAATGTCCAAAAATATTTGGGGGCTATAAATACATACATACTTATGTACGAGTACTATAGAAATGCATATGAACTTTCCGATCAGCCAGAAAAGCAATAGATGCGACAACAGACAACAGATCGATACGATCTCTCTCTCTCTCTCTCTCTCTGTCAGAGTTGATTGCTAATTAATGAAACTTTCAATCGAATCACGAACTCACAGAGCCCAACCATAACCAACCATATGCCCTTTGCCTTTTGCCTTATATGTGAGTCAGAGAATTACTTATTTGTCAGCCAATATGTCTGTGTACATTGTACGTACGTTCAATAGTTTTTTGCTGCTTTGAGTCACGTTCCGTTTCGACTCGCCTCGGATCACCGGACCCTTCCCCCCGCCCAGACGCCTTCTTGGGGCTAATTACAGCCGTGCAACCCATCCGTACGCTTGTACGTTCCCCAAAGGGGTACACAAAAATTAGCTCAAATTATGCGGTAATTAGCTGTTGTTACTTTTTGTAGATAAACCATATAGATTAGAGACAGAGTTTGCACATTCATTTACTCAATTCTAGCCATGAATAGCGAGTCTACAATGTGAATTTCGTTGTTTGCCATTCCACATTTGCATGAGAGACTGGAAAGTGAGGTTAGCGTCACCAAACAGTGTTGTATAACGTGACATTTTATGTTTACCCAACACTGAAAATCTCTTAGGCATACTTTTATGTCGAATTTGCATGGGGAAAGTGGGTTTTAGTGTTGTTAACCAACACTGAAAATCTCTTAGGAATGCTTTTCTGTTGGTTGATCTTTCTTTTTCGTTGTTTTCCATTTGCATGGAGTAGTGCGTTTTCGTGTTGTTACCCAACACTGAAGATCTCTTAGGCATATTTTTCAGTTGAACGATCGTTTTGTTTTCCATCATTCATGCCTCACTTCCCACACTCGCAACAGGAAACCGCAAGTATTGGTTATCTACAGTACGTGCAATAAGTGTGCATCCGCATCCAACATGTACGTACAATTTGGGGTCATAATTATAGCAAATATGGAAAAATATTCAAACTTCTTCATAATCAAATCAGTCTTCGCTTAGAGATTTTCCTCTTATAAATTGAATTTAAATGCTCTGAAATATTACATCAAAAGTAGCAAAGTTTTCTCTAGGGCTCTTAGTGGCAGAGTGAGACGTAAATGGATGAGAGAAATATAATTCATGGACTTTGTCTGACTATTATTCATACTAATACTAAGACTAATACAAGGCTTTTGATAACCTCTTCTATGCGCATTTAAACAAAGGATTTTCTTGTTTCTTTACATTAATTTTCCACCAAAATTCAATCTCAAATATTTGCCAATTAGAATTTGGAAAGTGAACGTTAATGGAGACTATTCTTGTGTCCACAACTGTACGAATACTGGGCACATATCGTACTCGTACTCGTATGTATGCCCCTGGAAGCATGGGCGTCTGACTGTCTGTGGGTCGGTCGCGGGTTCTCCTCTGTTCGCCCACGCCTCGACGCTAACTCGTTGGCTTTCCTCTTGGCTTTGGTTCTGCTTCATCTCTTAGGCCACGCAATGCAATAAATTCAAGTGGAAAAGGAAGTTCGTTCTCTATGCAAAAGCAAACAAAATGCAGAAAAAGATAACTTCAACCGAGCAGCTTGTTGCTGTTGCCATTTTGCGTGTGGGCTGGCTCTCCCTTCCTTCTGCCCCTCTTCTACATTGCACTTCCTCTCCATTTATGTTGTTTCCTCTCCCCATATCGATCTCCCCACTCTATCGCTAGTTTCCTACTCCTTCCTCCGGTGGGGGGGGAAAATATGAAATTTGATTTTTTGTTTGTTTTGCAAGACACGTGACTGGGCGCTCTGTCAACCATAAAATGTTTTGCGCTGTTGCTGGCAAGCCAAACAGCCAAACCCTTTGCCTGCCTTACCCTCTGAATCCATTCGACGACCTCCTCTGGGCAGTTACGCATCGTCAGGCACTTCCAAATAGCAGACGACGCCCCAAAAGATCGCCCAACTATAAAACGGAAGTGAAGAAAATCCACTTTCAAAACGGGGGGCTACAGCAGCAGGCAGAGCTGTGGTGGGTGTGGGGGCAGACACCGCCACCCACCCACCGTTGCCCAAGGGAGTGTCTAGGTTAAAAGGCGGCACTGTACCTTTTTTTTGTTGCTTTTTTTTGTTTTAATTGAAATTGCAGACCAGACGGCAAATAATTTCCGGCTCATGAAATTTGAGTGCTGCTGCTGCCTGCTGCACCCTTGACACACGAAAAGAAGGGGTTAAAGTGGCATGCGGCATGGGGCATGGGGGATAAAGAATCTCTTTAATCTAATTAAGAATCAAGTAGGAGTAGCTGAAAACTGTACAACTGCTGCTGTGACTTTTGCTGCTGCTGCCAGTTGGATAATCTTTAAGTGAGGCTTTGAGTGGAGAGTCTGACAAGCACTGGGTTTTTTTTTATATCTGGTACATCTCCATATGATTCAACAGTATAAATCTCACATAAGCGGGCACCCCTGCCCCGAAAGTATCCTAAGAGAACGATGAAGGAGTTTTCATGAACTGCAACTCCCATTTATATTTTAGCTTTTTTCTTTAAATAATACTACACGACAAAATCGAACTTTTTTTACCTTAAACGACGCCTAAATAATGCACCTATACACCTATAAAGAACACAGGATATAATTTTTTTCGACTTTTCCCAAATTTTTAAAGTCAAAATTTCGTAACAAAATACTGCACAATAATCATCATTTTTTGCATTTGAATGCTTTACTTCTAGCTGTTTAAATTATCTTTCAAGAATAGAAAAGTTTTTCACAACCAGACGTAAGATAATTGAGTTATGTAAAAAAAAACCCGCGCCAACTCTGAAAAAAGCTTTAAAAACAAAATACCAGACTTCAAAAATTTCTTTAAAAAAATCGTGTCGGATAGTGTAATCAATCTCCCAATAACTGACACGAAAGTGTTGCTGTTTGCATGTCCAAAGTGGCATGGAAATTGTCTTTAATTTGTTCGGATTTTTGCACTTTATTTAACCTTTTGTATGCCCTTCAAATGAGGTCCTCCTCGCACTGTCTTTTCTATGAACATCAACCATCGAAAGTTATACAAAACGAGAAGGAACGTGAGTCGCTTCTAGTCGCGACTCTACTTTTATACCCGTACTCAGTCAGTATATAAATATATAGGATTATGATTAAAATTAAAAAAAAAAAATTATTTTACATATTTTTGCTACATTTGTTAACTAAATCTACATGTAAAATGTATATAATACATCTAGAACAAATATTCTACATCTACCATTTAGATTCTACATCTCCTCCGCTAGGGGTTGCTCGCGCATTGCACAGGGCAGAGTGTGTGCGAGCGAGACAGAGAATGAATAGCGTCAGCAGCGCCAGAGGAGGTGGGGGAAGCAACTGACAATTAATTTCTTTGTTCTGGCTATAATAATGATTCGATCTGATTCAGATTCGGCAATCTGATAGATATGGTCATTCTCTACGATACTGCGTTTTTAGTTTTTTCGTATCTTCAAAATTGTGGCTGCCACAGATTTTCGTCCTTTGTGAAGGCGGAAGAGGGCGGGGCGAAATTTTGAAATACACTTGTAACAGTGTGATATCACATGAGTCTGGAAACAAAATTTGGTTTCTCTAGCTTCTATAGTCTCTGAGAACGAGGCGCTCATCAGGACGGACAGACGGACAGACGGACAGACGGACGGACGGACGGACAGACAGACATGGCTCTGTCGACTCGGCTATTGATACTGATCAAGAATATATATACTTTATGGGGTCGGAAAATTTTCCTTCTCTGCGTTACACACATCCACTTTTACCACAAATACAGTATACCCCTTAACTCTTTTTGAGTACGGGTATAATTAAGTAGGGTCGAACGAGTTGTAGCCTTGGGTAGCAGCCACCAGATCCTGCAGACATTTGCTGCATTCAATTCTACAAAAACTTGACACAAAAACACCGTAGATGATGGGCTCGCATCTATTCAACAGTTTTTGCACTTAAATAAAATAAAAGAAATACAAGAACTACATGGAAGAGACTGTGACTGGGCAGAACCCTTCAAGCACCCCTAAGGTACATGAATACACCATGGATATGTGTGTGTGGTGTGTGCGTGGTGTGTGGTGTGGCATTCTCAAATGGTGGAGAGAAAAGCAAAAAATGTAAATTTCATTTCCTTGGTATTCCTTTTTTTTTGGTTGCATTTTCCCTTCTTTCCTTTCTGTTCTTTTGCCTCTTGCCACACGGTTCATTCGCCTTTTTCCCTTGGGGGCCCAAACCCCCTTCTGTGTCTGTGTGTGCTATGCAAATATGCGGAACGGGACACAAGCCACCCCCCAGTGAATGGGTTCGTGGGTCTCCTCCTGTCTCTGTCTCTGTCTCCGTCTCTGCCTCTGTTTCTGTTTTCCCCAGTTGGAGAGTTCAAAAAACTCTTTTTGCGGCAGCTCTTTGGGTGTCATGCACTCTGACTCTAATTCTGACGTTTTGTTACCAAAAGTTTTCCCTATTGATTTTCCTTCTTGCGTTTCTTCGTTTGTTTTGGTCTCGTTTTATCGGTTTGTTTTGTTGTAGGTCGAAAGCGAGTCACTGGGTCGCATTTTGCCTTACCAGCAGGTGGTGGGTCGGAAGGGTGGGGAGGGGTGCTGGGTATTTATGACACCAATTAGTTATGAATTCTAAATTTGTTTGGCCCATTGCCAGAGCAGCAGAAAGGCGCACCGCCACGACACAACAAGAGACAACGTCAGAGTTGTCCCGGAGGGGTGGGAGAAAGGGAATTCAACATTTGATCCACGGGGATATGGAAATGCGAAAAACCTGTCCTAAAAATACGATACACACACACACACACACACAAACACAGTGAAGAGTCAGAAGAGCGAAAAAGCTAAGAAGGCAACTCAAGAAATTATTTACTGTGTTAAATCACGAAAAAATAAAAACAAACTTTTGTGTGCCAAAAGAGAAGCTCAGGAAAGGGCAACCACCAATTGGGGGATCTATTTGCCAGGATAATTCAGTTTGAAGTGAATTTTTTGCTGCTTTAAAAGTGGGTTTCAAAATGGTATTAGCTAAAAGGATGCCTGAAGATTGTAATTCTACCCAAGGGAACTATGGAAACTGCAGTCAAAGGACTCAGCATCCAGCAGCTGAGCAGATGCATCCCAAAAGGCGGCTGCTCGTATTACAAATTTATTCCCATGCAGCTCCAAGAGCTGGCCTAGCAAATAAGAGCAAATCAAACCCTAGCCACGCTCCACTGTACCTGTGCCTGTACCTGGTCTGCAGAGCCCCTTCTGTGTATTGTTGTGCCTCTGCCTTTGCTGACAGTCAACTTTTGCTTTTCTTTTGGCAGCAATCAACATCATCAGCAAGTTTTTTGGGCTCAAGGACATACCACCTTGCCCATACAGACAGCAGGATCTGAGCAGGGTGAGACAGAGGGAATCGAATTTGGAATCGGAGACGGAGACGTAGCCGTAGAAATATGTCAGAGCGAAGAACTCACACACAGATGGGGCCACCGCCGCCGCCACCCAAGCCAAACAAATCGCAGACATCGAATAGAGGCAATGGAAACGGAAATGGAAATGGGAATGCCAATGGGGGGCTCCTGGCGAATGGCAACAACAGTTATAGCAGCAGTAACAGCAACAACAAAATCCACGGCAATAAAAGTGTCGTCGCAGCCCCGCCGCCGCAGGCTGTTGTTGGAGGCGAACAGAACGAACAGAGCCAGAACACGAGCGTCTCTCGTAGGAGCCAGACACCGCCGCGGACAGAGCAGGTCGTGATGACGCCCCGTGGCAAGACAGCCAACAGCACGGTGATCCTCATCGAGAGGAAGCTGGTGGATGAGATCAACGATCGGGTGCATGTCGCCGGTGGCGATCACACGGGCATCATCATCAACAAGGACACAGTGGCGGGCCAGAAGAGTGCCAGCAAGGCGGCCGCCCTCTCCCTGGAGTTTCGCGTGTTTCTGGTCAGCGCCAACACGGGCAAGCACTCGCAGGAGTCGCGCACGTTGCGGTTTTGGTTCCGTGACTGGCTGACCAATGACGAGAAGCAGGCGCACATTGCCCAGGACTTTTTCAAGGAGCTCGTCAGTCCGCAGGACTTTCCCCGAGGTACAGTTGCGGGGTGGGGTGGGACTTTATGGGGACTTAATGCTATCCTTCTCGCTACTTGCAGACTATGTGGGCTTCATCAAGAAGATCATGAAGCTGATGCAGCACGGCTACTCGGAGATTCAGTCGATTGAGATCGAGCTGCGCATCCTGGAGCAGACATCGGCGCCGCCCTCGCGTCCACGTAAGTACATTCTGCTCTGAGAGAGCGAGCATCCATCCTGCCATATCTCCTCTTAATCTTTGATTTGATCTGATTTGATTTGTGGGAATCCTATCCCGTTGCCGTTGGGGAAGCAGCTCGGGATGGTTACATCATCTATTGCTACGGCGATTGCAATCGCAAGTTCGAGGAGGCGCTGCTGGCGCAGAGGAAAACAGGTGATGGCGGCGATCTGATGAAGGCCATTTGGCTGGACATGTACACGGATCAGCTGAGTGCCAGGCGGAAGTGATTGCCACTCCTACGTCCACGTCCAGTCCTTCCGCAACTAATCCATCCTGTGGTGTCTGCCGCTTACCACCCACCCACCCTCCCCCTCCGTCTACTACTGTTTCTCTCTCTGTCTCTCTCTTTGTTCACTCGTTGCTGTTTGATCTGTTTTGTTTTTGTTTGTTTGTTTGTTCTCTTTTTCGTACTAAATGCACGCTCTAAAACCAACACACAACAAGAAAATGCAAATAAAGAAATGTTTTTGCACTGCAAGTCAAAAATATGACAAAAAATGTAAAAACGAATTCCAAGAAAAATAATAAAAAATGCTTAAACCAGTGGCTTGGCAACTGTAGAACTTCTTCGGATCCACAAGCAGTTGTAGGTGAATTGTAGGAGAAAGTAACTGCTTGCAACTGAGACAAAACCTTATTGCCAAAGCTGAAACAACTGTAGTAGTTTTCAGTCGTCATGTAAAACTGAATGTCAAAGTGTATGTTACAGCTAGACGCCAATGGTAATAAAACTGTAATAATTTCTGTAAGCTGCAACTGCTATCAAAACTCCTACAATTAATCAATTAATTGTTGTTCTTCAACTGTCAAGACAGACCCTCAAACTTGTGTATGCTGAACTGCTTGCAATGCGTGTTTCTAAATTCTGCAGTTTCGTCCAAAGCCTCACAGCTGGAGCTACTGTAATTTGTTTTACAAATGAAAATCTTTTACTTATTTCACTTCAGTTTCTTTAAAACTGTTCATGCTGCTTGGAAACTGTAACACATCTACCAAACCTTCGTGACTCTCAAAAATAGCCTGACTTGCAAGAATTGCATCTCACTACGGTGACTCTCAAACTATTCTCGTTGTGAACTGCTTTCCTGTGCTGCTTTTACTGCAGACATTTCAGTTCCTTGCCCTTTGCAGTATCCATTGCCCCCTCCCCCCCCCCCCCTCAGGAATAGTCATTCCCTAAAATGACACCTTGAGAGACCAATTTGTCTGCAGCCTGCAATTAAAATACGCTGCTTGAGCATTTTAATCGACACTCGTCAGTGTGTGCTAACCACCAGACCACCAACTCCACTGCCTAACCAGCCACGCCCACCTGCTAACCCTCGTTGCATCGCACGGTTTCACGTTTCCCGCTGGGATGTGAAAATACTCGTATAACCCCTGCAGCCCAGGCGCTACGCTACAGCTCCCCTCCAGCCTCTGATCGTATCTGATCTGTACTGATGATGGACTCTCCCTCTCTCTCTTTCGCAGTTTCACTGGAGGAATCGCAGTTTGAATCTCCACCGCTGACACAGGAAAAGGTGCTCGAGCTGATCGAGCAGGCATATCCCAATCCCGTTTCGCCCGAGGATCTGGCCAAGTGAGTGTGTCAACCAGTCGGTGGAGCAAAGTTTTCAACTAAAATATAATTTTTTTTGTCGCAGGGACTACGGATGGAGCGAGCAGGATGTTCTGCTGGTCATACAGTCGCTGCAGGAGCGTGGCCTGATCAAGTCGATGGAGTACAATGCCTACACCCGCATCCATCACGAGGACAAGGAGATCAAGGTGGTCAAGCAGATGCCGACGATAGCATCCAACAAGCAGCCGACGATTGCCATCATTACGGCGCAGTACTGCGAGAAGCTGGCGGTGGATGCGATGCTCGAGAATAAGGAGACATTTGTTCGCTACACCACAGTCGGTAGGTGTCGGGGGGGCGAACAATCGAATAGTCGAACAGTCGAATAATCGACTTATCGGTGGACGCTAGAATGCTGCCAAAACAATTTAATCCTTCTCCATCCCTAAGCTCCTCACTAATAATATCTTAACTCTCTCTCTTTTTCTCTCTCTTATTGTCGCTCCTCCCCTGCCCCCCTCTTAATCGTAACCTAACCCCGACACACGGTGGCAACCCTGTCATCATCATGAAACTATTTACGCAACTATTGAATGAATTTGCATTAAATTTGTTGCTTGTTTTTTTTGGCCTGCCCCGACGACAAACCATTAATCTCCCTCTGCACACCACCCAACGCCCCCAATTCGAATGTGTATATCCCCACCCGTAACAGATTCCGATCCCAATCTAACGAACACCCTAAGAAAATCCAAAAAGAAACGAAGATTTGGTAAGCCATTGAAACACACAGAAAAATCCACTCACATTTACATTAATTTATGTTGAATGATTTCCGTTGCACATCCAATCGAGGCCAAGAATGTTTGACTTAATTTAAGATCAATTTGTGTATGGTTTAAGGGTACATAAATCTTTATCTGTTCATGAATTTGTATCAAAGTTAAACGCGGGATAAACTCACGAGTATTTTGCCAATTTTTGTGGCCTGCCTAATTTCAGATAATGTCTCAAACTTGGCCTCGGATACGCAGTAACTGCGCATAAGTAATTGTGTGCTTCGTTCTGTTCTCTCTTCTGTTTATTTCCATGTTTTCGTGTTTGTTTTTTGTTGTGTTGTTATGGTAAAGGATTGTCCGAGGACGAACTTGCACTCGTACTCCATGTATTTGTATCATTTTTATTTTGGTGGGGGGGAATTGATTAATCTTGTCACGCACTTTGTTCCTTTATCACCCTGTACAAAATCCGAGCACCCATTCCGGCCATGTTTAATGAAACCATTGACTGAGTTTTGTTCTGCTCTCACACTCTCCTTTTCTGTGCAGGTGAATCGAATGTCTACACTTTGGGCAACATTGGGGCACATCGGATAGTGAGCACAAAGCTGCCATCGGTGGGCAGCAACAGGGAGGCGATGACTGCCACTGGTAATACAACCACACGGCTCCTGGGCACATTCCAAAAGGTGGACTTTGTGTTCATTGTGGGCGTCGCTGGCGGTGTTCCGCACTACACCGACTACAAGAAGCATGTGAGGCTGGGCGATGTGGTCATCTCGTATGTGGACAAGCAGCGGGCGCTCCTAAGCAACAGGTACGTGACTGAGTCTGAGTCGGAATCGGATTGATTCAATTTTCCAATTACAGCAAGGAGAAACCCTATGTGTATTTGTACAAGAGCGGCGAAGATGTGAAGACATATTTCCCGATCAATGACTCACTGCAGCACATCGCCGAGAGCCTGCAGGCCAATATGGAGCTGAAGCGTCCGTGGGAGAGCTATCTGGGTCAGGCCCAGCAGACGCTCGCCCAGAAGACGGAGAGCGACTTTGGCCGGCCGGACCCCAAGACGGACAAGCTCTTCATGAACATTGGCAACAACGAGGTCATCGAGGTGGCCCATCCCATTGCCGCCGATGAGGTGAACGGTGTGACCCGCCTGCGGCTGCATCTCGGTCCGATTGGCTCCGGCCGCGATCTTGTGCGTAGCGATGATCTGCGCACTCAGTTCGCCCGCAAGTACGGCCTACTGGCCACCGATGTGGAGATGAGCAGCGTCCTTGACAGCATCATTGGCAATTGTCGCGAGAGCTTCATTCTGGTCAAGGGCATATCCGACTACAAGGACGGCATGTCCACACGCAAGTGGCAGAACTTTGCCGCCCTTTCGGCGGCAGCGGTGGTCAAGTCGGTCATCTGTGGCATGGATGCGCCCACCAATGTCTGAGCTGCTTGGCATCTCATCTATGTACATCTTCATCCACTTCAGTTCTGTTCAGCCTAAGTTCAGTCCCCAGTCCTGGTCGCATCCCTTGCCCTCCTATGCCTGTGCGGACATGGTAGCGAGAGGAGGATGGGAAATTGGGAAGGGACTTCACCTGGTAAACCAAAATATATGCCAATCGTGGGCGGGGGATGCGTGCATCGATTGCATTACGAGTATATAATGTATGTTTGAGTAATATGTATTAAAAATAATTTCTTGTTATTTATTTTGTTATAACTTTTGTACCACAAAAACAATTTAATTTACACATACACACACAAACACCCCCACATGACGTATATACACCTACCTATATGTATGTAGTATGTATATGCAAAATTAAATAAATATTGCAAACGCGCTTGCAACAACAGAAAAATAAAGAAATTTTAGATAATTGTTGCAGGGTTCCAAAAGTGCCCTAAACACTGTCTAAACTAAGCAAATTAATTGGACTGGTTTCAACATTGTTAACAAAAAAATCAAATTTAGGTTTTGTTCATTAAAAAAAGGTTAAAGCGGGCAGAGCGTTCTGGCCGTTGCTGAAGATTCTGTGCTCGCACGACGATAATTTTTTTTATCTGTTTGCCATATATCAATATCATCCCTGTTTTAGACGCTGAAAATAAATAGCATGAAAAATTGTAACCCATTGCTGACTTTGAATATTGTGCAATCATATTCCGAGTAAAGCCAATCCGAGATGGAGCCAATGAAGCTCATCCGTTGCTGGGAACAGCAGAAAGCGACACGGTTGCAGGTTCAAAGAAGAAATGCACAGATCGCAATGTGAAGGAATCCAACAAGAAACTCGAGTCAAATTCGAATCATGAATTCGTCAAGAAGTACCGCGTGAGTTATTCATGGATTCACTGCCCGCCCCTTGGACAGACACAACTATTACGTATATTACCTCCAATCCTTTCTATTTCCCAGTACAAGTTCATTCCGGTGGCTAAAGGCGAAAAACCCAGTTTATGCGGTGAGAGCAAGCAGGAACTTGGCGGCGGTCCTAAGCTAGGATGTGGAAGTCATAAAGCTGGTATAACGGACAGGATCGATTGACTGTTTTTGTTTTATATATTTTAGGAAACCCCAATAGCCAATTATGCCAAAATTATATAGAGTGGGGGCTAAGTGGGTTAAGTTCGATTTTTTCTTAGTATTTGGCGGTATATTTTGGTATATTTGATCGATATCGCTGATACCAATGTAAACAAAACAAATATGGCCAATAATCGTGTACGTATTGTTATTGTCGGCGATTCAGGTATTTATTTGCGTCAAGTACACTAAACCCATTGAACTAACTAATTGACTTAACGTCGATGGATAGGGGTGGGAAAGACCTGCCTGACGCATCTGATTGCCCACAATGAGTCACTGACACGTCCCGGCTGGACGGTGGGCTGCAATATCCAGGTGAAGATCCATCAGTTCAAGGAGGGCACAGCCCGCCAGAGCCAGTATTTCGTGGAGCTCTTCGATATTGGCGGCTCACTGAGCCACAAGAATACACGTGGCGTCTTCTATTCTGGTGTGCATGGCATCATCTTGGTCCATGATCTGACGAATGGCAAGTCGCAGGAGCAGCTGCTCGACTGGCTGCATGAGATACTAAACAAGGAGGGCAAGGACACGTACAAGTCGCGTGGCAGCTCAATGCCGCCATCCCCATTGGCCAACTATTCGACAGACTCGTGCTCCCACGTCCGCTTCGACTTGGAGGAGTTCCTGGGCGCCACACAAACACCCATACTGGTGATGGGCACCAAGCTCGATCTCATCGATGAGAAGCGGCAACCCAAGACTGCTTTGAAAAAGGCTGGTGGCATAGGTCTTGTCTCGTCTCTCTCTCTATCTCTTTCTCTTCTGCTCTCTGTTTTCCTATTTTTAATGTATATATCCCGTTTGTTTTTGTTTTAAGCTGACAAATGCGGCGCCGAAGAGATCTGGCTGAATTGCAGGGATACACGGAGTCTAGCCGCCGGCACCACAGATGCCGTAAAGCTCTCACGATTCTTTGACTGTGTCATCGAGAAGCGTGAATCCATCGGCAGCTCTGGCTCGCTTTACTATGGTGGATCTGGATCTGCAACTGCATTGGCAGACAGACGTCGCCCCCTTAACATGGCCACGCTGGCGGAAGATTACTCGCTATATAGCGGCAGCAGCTCCATTGAAGCGGAGAGAGCTGTGCCGCTCCTAGAGACCAGTGACCTTAAGTGACTGAATGGAATGGAATGTGATCACATAAACACACTTTATTATGAAATAGTAAATATTTCAATTGAAATATGCATGAGACAAAAGCGATAAACGACATTCATGGCATTTAGCTAATTTACTTTCTTGTCTTAAGTTGAATTTTTATACGGGATAAGCGAATAGTTGTCATATTACATATACATATAAAAACACACAAAAAAAAAAAGATAAAACAATTGTGAGCACTTGACTCTCCTACTTTCTTATATATAAAGTACATAGCTACTTGCACGTTTTGTATTCCTTTTCAGTTTTAAAACTATAAACTATGGAAATTTTC
Source organism: Drosophila subsilvestris (assembly GCA_035043285.1). Classification (NCBI taxonomy): domain Eukaryota; kingdom Metazoa; phylum Arthropoda; class Insecta; order Diptera; family Drosophilidae; genus Drosophila; species Drosophila subsilvestris. The sequence goes on along the minus strand of JAWNNB010000914.1, from coordinate 37,805 downwards.
TATGCATAAATTGTCCATTTCTTCTTTAGACAAGCGAGTATTCTGTTACATACACCCGGCGAAAAAAAAAGCCGCACCTTGAAATTTCACGCATTTTTGACTTCACTAGTCGCTGGTTTTCGCAAATTTTAGTCGATTCGTCTAATTCTTATTTTTTGTTGTAGCTAAAACAATTTCAAACAAAAGTGCATACTAAGTTATTTTCCTATCATAGTCATACACTAAGAAAAAATTATTTTTAAAATCCCACGTGTGTAACGCTTTTTCTGTAATTGAGACCAAACAAAAGCAAAAATTTAATTTAAATAGAAAAACAAAACGACTTTTAATAACCAAAACTAAATTTTTTCCAATAAATTAATGTACTTCCTATTAGCTAAGAACAAAAAAATACAATTGCAACTTTTTTTGTCAAATTAGTAATTAATTAATATTTTGTAGTAACACCTTTGGCAAAGGGGTAAGGAAAGAGCATTTTGTTGGCGGAAGGGGGTGGGCGAAATTTTGATATCACATGAGTCTGGCAAGAAAATTTGGTTACTCTGAGAACTAGGCGAAAAAAAGAAGACAGAAAGACAGGCATGGGTATCAGATCAAGAATGGGGTGGGATGGGAAACGTTTCTTTCTCTGCGTTACACGTACAATGTACTGTACCGCTTATCTCTTTGAGTACCGACTATAAATATGTAAATGAAGTACTTGCATTCGTTTTAAAATTATAAATAATTTAACGACGCCCTCCCAAAAACCATCGAGGACTTGTGAATGTTTCACAGAAACTATAATTGGTTTTTTTCTTGCTCTTATAGGCTACTTGTACTTATTTGGTTTTCGGGGCAGCGTTTAGGAGCTCGTTGTCGTGCGTTTAGGTCTCGCCCTTCATCAGAGTGCGATACCAGTCGGGTATTATTTGATCTTCGGCCGATCTGAGTACACGATAGTAGACGCTATCAGAGTGCGGAAGGAACTCAAGTTCGACCACAGCCTGTGGATCATCGATGGCCTCGAGCAATTTTTTGAGCTCCTTGAGAAACTGCTCTAGGAATATAAACATGGCCGTTGGACTCCAGGGCTTGTTGCGTGCCAATTCTGCCACATCGTGTTGCACAATGTCATGGCATATGCCGTCATTATCGCGCAATCCGACCATGATGGTTTTGATGCCAACCAGAAATGATTGACTCCACCAGGTGCGCGATTTACAATAATTGAATGAGCGCTTCTGGCGGTTATCGGCATCAAAGGGGCCCGTCTTTAGCTCCACGAACTGCAGATCCTTGAGAGCTTGTGGATCATTGAAATTGCTGCAACATAACAAGAAATTAAGGAACATCAAACAAAATGTTGAATAACTGAAAACTAACATGGGCTCCTTGCTGATGATGCCATCCATTTCGGCGCCATAAAGCAAACGCATTCCCTGCAATGAGCAGCGATACATTGCATTGAACTCCACGGCCTCATTCACGGGGAGGCTTGTGTCGGGCGCAGTGTTGGGCGCTGACGTCGACATGTACTGCTCGAACTTGAAGCCCCAAGAGCACATGGCATTGGAGCGCTCAGTCCTAGCAAGATTCTCCTCACGCTCCTGATCGGTCTCCATTTTGGCAATGTAAATGGTGCCATTGATCCTGGTGGCACGCACGCATAAATCGTCCCGCGTTTCGTACAGCATGCACAGGAGCAGACGAAACACGCCACGACAGGCGACAAAGTCTGCGCGCAATGAGAGTGATTTGGACTCGGTCGCTGTCAACAGCTGCTGATGGTTGTAAATGTACTTCAGAAGCTGTCCCAAGTTTTTAATTCCCGACTGCTTCTCTGCCTTGCGTATGACGCGCTCATAGCCGGCCTTTAGATCCATCGGAAAGGATTCCTTTGGCGGCATCCACAGGTAATTGGCACTGCTTGCATTATCCTCAAACTCTTGCTGGGCGTTGTTGCTGTAGAAGCCAAAGCATTCCGGCTGACTGAATTTCGGAAATGGGTGTTTGAATGTGTGCCCCATCTTGTGCAGACGCCTGTTGACATGAAGACGTTGCACACTGTTGTTGCCTGCTTGCGACATTTTGTTAATATCTTAATTTTATCCGCCGACACACGTCAATTTGCACAATTTTCCCGGTAAAACCAAGGTACAGTGAAATATACCAAAATATACCGTAAATATACCAATGAAAAATTAATTTAACCCACTTGGGCCCGTTCTATCTAAACAGGTAAATACCCACTGGTCGACAACGGGTTAAACGTTCTCTGTTCATGAATAGCAAAAAAAATATAACAAAATTTCTTTGGAAGATTTGTTCATCAAAATGGGACCGCAACGTCAATGCATTGTTGTGAACAGGCGATCCGTGATAGCGCTAATCGTTATATTCGTGCTAAACGGCATCAAGAACAGCGAGACGGCCAGCGGGGGAAACCAAATGGATCTATCCGATGCAAAGGGCGACCACAAGGACAACAGCAACGCCAGCAATAATAATAACAACAACGACAACGAAGTGTTTATGCCCGCCCTGGGCAATATGGTGTCCAAGACATCATCATCATCCTCCAGTGGATCCATCGATAACATTACCACCTACACCAGCAGCAGCAGCAACAACAACATGCTGTGTCCCTTCGATAGAGAGACGCCCTGCGACCGACTGCAGTTCCCGTGCATCCGATGCAGCTACAACTATGGCTGCTTCTATGGGCGCGAGGTGAACGTCACCTGCGAGGCCATCACCAATGTGCAGTGCCAGGGCGAGCGCAGCTTTCAGCGTCAGATGAGCTGCCGCTACTGCTACCAGACGGAGCTCTGGCAGCAGAGCTGCCTGCAGCGTGCCAATTGCAATAAATTCTATCGCACCAATTGCACCGTCCACCAGGATGTGCTCTGTCTGGGCAATCGTTCGTTTACACGCAATCTGAAATGCAACTGGACGCAGGGCTATCGCTGGAGCACAGCGCTCTTGATAAGCCTCACCCTTGGTGGCTTTGGGGCCGATCGCTTCTATTTGGGCCACTGGCAGGAGGGCATTGGCAAGCTGTTTAGCTTCGGTGGCCTCGGCGTTTGGACCATCATCGATGTGCTGCTCATATCGATGCACTATTTGGGTCCAGCCGATGGTTCGCTCTACATTTAAGAGATGTACATCTAGATATGTGGGATCTAATCTATAGGTTTAAGAATGACTGTCTGTTCGTTAGCCAAAAGCATAGAATATAAGCAACAAATCCAAATCCAACTGCATTTATTGTTTTACGATTAACGAAGGAGACGACTAGGCCTCTGTGGGTGCCCCAGAGGATGGCTCGCAACTGGCCACAGCTACAGCCACATCGTCATCGTTGTCTTCGAATTTCGTGTGCTTGGCCAGCATTTTGGAGACCTTCTCGCGTCCACGTTTCTGCTGTACGCGCACCTTTTTCGTGAGCTTCGCCTCGCGATCCTGTTCGATTTTGCGCCAGTACTGCGTCTCCGCCTGGCCATCGAGCACCTTCAGCTGCCGCTCGGCACAGTTCAGCTGGCGCACCAACTCCTCGGCGGCTGTGGGCGTGGCCATGCGCAAGGTGGCCGCCACATCACCCTCCTTAATGTCCACATACTTGATATCCGTATACTGGCGCATATCTGCCTTGAACTCCTTGATATTGGTGCACGGCTCATACAGAATGCACTCGACAATCAGTCCCGGCTCATACTTGAAGAGCGGCGTGCGCTCCTGAGAGGGATCCTCGGTGCGAACGGCACTGCGACTGTCATCCGTCTCCCCGCCACCAGCACCATAGAAGTTCATGTTCATTTTGTGCACTGCCTTGCGACGCTTTGCCGGCACGGGCACGCTAGCCTCCGTCGCACCACCGCCACCATCATCGACATCGCTTAGCGGCTCCCCCTCCTCGCTGACAACGCCTACGCCGCCAACGCTTGCGTTGGTCTCCGACAACTGTTGGCCGCCCGCCGTCTGCGTGGGTGTACGCTTGCGCGGCTGATTGGTATCCAGCTGCTGCTGCTGCTGCGACTCGCGCCACAATTTTGCCTTGGCCTCGCCAACCAGGCGACGCTGCAGATTGAGATATTTGTTGCGCAGACTGCACCAGTTGGCCTTTGGCAGGACCTTCAGCTCAACGGCAGAGCGATCAATGTTGGGCTTGTCTATGATGGCCTTCTTCTTGCGCTTGCGCCGACGCTTCTTTGCCTCGTCGGCATCAGCATCAGTCTCGTCCTCGCCAGCTGCTTGATCATCTTGCGAGAACGCCTCCTCCTCGGCAGCTGAGGAGGCTGCCTCCTGGTCCGATTCACTGGCAGTCTCTTCGGCCGTGGATGTATCGCTGGGCTGCTGTTCCAGCTTGATACGCTTAATATCCGGATGATGGCCCTCCTCCTTGGCCTTGCACGGGGCGTCTCTCTTGCGACCCCGCTTGGTGGCATCCTCCTGCGAAGCATCAACGTTTTTGGCCTGCTGCTGCTGTTGTTGTTGTTGCTGGAATGAGCGAACGCTGGCCAAAACGGCTGGGTCCGTGTCGAGAGCTAGAACACCCTGGACCTGGGCAAAGGCTTTGACCGCCTTCTCCAGTGACGTGCTGCGCTCGAACTCGATGAAGGCGAACTCCTTGATCTTCTTGGTGCCCGGATAGTGGGGCAGCGATACATAGGCCACAGGGCCATAGCGACTGAAGACCTCCTTCAGCCAATCGTGGCTGGCATTTGCCGGCAGTGCCTCCACATACAGCGTCCTGTCATTGACATCGCGCTGGTCGGGCAGCTTGGTCTTGCGGCGCACCTTCAGGCCGCTCTCATCCAGATCCAGCAGCTGGGAGTTGTTCAATGCCTTGGCTATCTGCTGCACATCCTGGGCGAGGGGTTTCATTTTGTTGAACGTAAGAAAGATCTCCAGGGGAACATCTGTCAAGTCAAGTAAAGAATTTCGGAAAATCAGCTTGGAATAATCGTGCCTGTGCTGTGGCACTTACAAGGATCCTGGTCCACGTAGCGTCGCAGGAAGCGATCCTTGGTTAGATTTGCATCGCCAAAATAAAACTCCATTTGGCTGCGAATGGAATTATACATATGTCGTTTACGTTTGCGCCCACTGGCGGCGGAATCTCTTTTCGCCGGGCTCTCACTGGACTCCGCATCGGTCCCCTTGTCATTCCTTGGCTCGATTTGATCGTTGGTGGCTGCCTTCGTTGGCTCCTGGCTTTCATCCTTATCAATGGCTATGGCTTTCGCTGCCATTAATTGCAAATTACACAATAAGCGAATATTCCGCAAAAAATGCCAGTGCTGCCGATTCAGCATTTTTCCCCGTATAATCAGGTTGGTTTGGCTTTTTTCGCTTTATTTTAAGTTGCTACACTTACATCAAAAGAATGAAAAACTGGCAATCTAATTATTTTTTTGTATCCATATTTGCCACTTAACTCATAGTTTTAAGCAATGCCAATTGTGGACTTTTAAAAGGATTTTATTTAATAAAATTTTTTGACCAAGTTATAAATGGCTTTTTTCCTGATGAAAAGTTGACAGCACTGATACCCCAATAAGCTTCACCCTTTGTTTTCGTAAATATATATGCAAAACACAAATCAAATGCATGAATAGGTAAAAAAGATATGAGTCTAAGACCAAATCAATATTAATGTTTAAATCGAACAACAAATTGAACCTTAATTAAAGGAAATAAGCTGAAACTTGGTTGACAAGCGGCAGTGACGCCACATTCCGGTACACAATTTCGTTTTATAGTTTGGCCGTTTTTGTTTGAACCCTATTATCTAACCAATCCAATGAAAAAGAGTTCTCAAAACTAACCAATCTTGTACAAAATTTATAGATAAATCGGATTAAATTATTTTTGTAGGGCTAAGTGAGCAAACTAGCTGGTTATATTAAACGGAATATCAAAATCGAGGAATATCAACGCATCTTGTGTCCGTCAGTATATTTACGGTATATTTGACATGGTATATTTCGGTATATTTCTGAGGCCAATAAATCCGCGGTCATACTGAGGAAGAAGCATCATCCAAACCAAACAAGCGTTTATTTTTTTACATATTGGCGATTATTAAGAGTGTTTTGCAAACATGTGCCGCTGAGCAGCGCAGCAGACATGGAATCAATTGTTTTGCACTCGGATGTGGCTCGTCTGGTATTGGGTAAGTGCCTGTGCTTACTGTTTACATCCTGCCCGCAAAACACTTGTAATTTTGCTGATTTTTTTTTCGTGGCTTGGCTTGGCTTCCAGGTTACCTGGTGAATCAGGATCTGAAAAAGGCCGCTCACACACTGTGTCGCACATCGCCGCACTTGCGGCAGGAATTCGTTGCCCTCAAGCAGGGCCTGCAGACGCACAACTTTCTCAATGGCGGCCTGGAGGATATCATATGCGAGCATGTCAAGATCACTGGATTGGGTAAGTGCACAGCGCTCGCATTTGGCTCGCAGCACAGCTAACATATTTGATGCTCCCCTTAGTGGCACAGGCTGTGCAGAAGCTGCCGCTGGAGATGCGCCAGCAGTTGCAACAGCTCAAGCTATCCGAGCGTGTCTTCGAGCTGATGAACATGGATCGCAGCAAGTCAGCCGCGGGAGCGACGGGAGCAGCGGCAACCATCAGCACACCCAGCCAGGCCACCAGCCACTCGCAACGCAAGCGGAGACGCATGTAACTAGAGGACGGGCCACAGATTCGCGCAAAAATTCTCAACCGGCAAACGTTTTATTTCAGACGAACACAATCGCCGGCAGCATCCTCGCCATCGCCCACGTTGAGCAAGCGTCCGCGCCTGCTGCCGCCGTACATTTGCTGCAGCCTCAACCGCGATAAGTCGCACATGGGCAGCTTTCTGGCCAGCCAAGGGAACAACGACGACGAAGAGCAGGAGGAGGAGCAGGAGGACTTGGAGAGCAGCACAACCAGCGAGGATATAGGAGAAGAGCAAATGCCGCTGGAGCCGTGCAACAATTCCACGCCACGTCAAAAGAACGACGCAGGCGAATCCTATGCCGAGGCCGATGCCGATGTCGATGCCGAGACGGAGCCCTTCCAGCTAATGCTCACCCCACAATCAATGCCCGTAAGTGGGATAATGCCAATCTCTGGATAACATTTAATGCAATCTCTTCCATGCCGCACAGGAGCTAACAACGGCCATTATCAATAATCCCGACTTCCGTGAGACTTTGGTCAACAACATCAATGTGGCACTGCAGACGGTGACGGTGAACAATCCCACAGTTAGCTGTGATGCCATCCTGGATGGCCTGGTGCGTAACATACTGGAGGCCACCGAGAAGGATCCCTCATTCGATCGTATCATCCAGGAGGTGGTGGGAGCCGATGATGTACCTGACCAAGGCATACAGGAAGCGGCAGCTCCCCCACCAGGGGCAGATGTACAACAAGTACAGTTACAGGCAGAGCTTGACCCAGAACCACCACAAACGCCGCTAATCATACGCACTGCTGTGGCGGCCAATGCCTGTGACGATCCCAACTTTTCCATCTCCAAGCTGATTGTCTTCAATTCGAATGAGAGTGTCCAGAAGATGGCCACCGCAAATGCCTCTGGCTCCACCAATGTGAGCTTTGCCAGTGAGAATCTTAATCTGAATTTCGATCCTGGGGCCATTCTGACCGAGGCAGAGGGCGCCGCCGCGGTCAGGTGTGCGTGGATGCCACCACCGGACAGCTGACCTTCCCCATGTACTACTCGAACGGTGGCATGCTGTCGCATCTGCCGTTTCTGGTGAACAACGAGTGGGTGGCGCAGCAACTGGGTCCGGATGCCTTTGCCAATGCCGAGGACTCGCACATAGAGATCTCCCTGCCGGAGCCAATTACATTTACGGCCGATCAGCTGCCGCCCAATGCGATAATCATTAACAGTGCACAAAAGCAGCCTCCCAGCCAGCTAATCGATGAAGCACCAGCAACGGATGCGGGAGGTGCCGTGCAGCAGGAAATGGAGGAAGAGAAGCAGCCACCAGCACTAGAAGAAGAAGAGACCAAGCAGCAGGAGGAGCAGGAAGAGCAGCAGCATCATTTGGAGCCTGTGGCAGGGCAATCTGCAATCCCACCCGCCTCGCTGGACTCCTCCCGCACGGTCATCGAACGGGCGACACCCTCCACATCGGGCATCATCAATGTGAAGGCCTACCGCAGTCTATCGACGCCCCGTAAGCGCACCTCACACGTCCGCACGCTGACATTCTCACCGAAAGTGCCGCACGGCATGCTCCAGAATCCCAGCAACAGCAACAGCATCGCCAACACACCGCTGTCCACACGTCGACTTTGCAGGGCCAACGAGAAGCCTGTCATTAAGAATGTGGAAATAATACCAGCACTGCCCCCCGGCTCGGCACTGGCACTGGCGCCCGTTTCCATATCCGATTTGAGTGCCAATGATACGGGTCGTGACGGCGTACCGCCGCTGTTTGCGATGGAGGAGTGCAGCAATCAGACGGTGATCAAGGCCCCATCGGCCAAGAAAATAGACAAACAAAAAGCAGCAGCAGCAGGGGAAGAAGCGGCAGCGGAACCTGCCATGGCCGCTGTGACGCCGAAGCGTAAACAGAAACGTCAGGCGGCGGTGAATGCCTGCAAGCGGATCATTGCCCAGGCACCCGCACTGGAGGCGGAATCCACTGCAGCGGCGGCAGCGGCTACAAACGAAACGGATATCGAGGGAGAGGGCGAGGCTAGAGCGACGTCAGCCAGCTGCTTGGATGCCAATGATAGCGCCGAGGCCAGCAAGGAGAATCAACAGAATCAGCCGCCAGCTGTGACCAAAGTCGATGCGGGGCAGGATCAGATGGATGCCTGGCAACGCCAGATGATTGGCTCCAGCAGCGAACTGGAGCATCGTTTGCGCGAGATCAATGCCAAGCAACAGGACGAGGCGCCTCCGTCCATTGTGAAGCAAACACGCAATCGCCGCAAGGTGACACCCACCACCAGAAAGAAAAAGGAGCCACAGGCCAAGGCCAAGGCCAAGCCAGAGCCCAAGGGCAGCAGGACCAGCAAAGCCAAGAAGCAGCAGCAGCAAGAAGGGAGCGGCGGCGGCGGTGGTGTTAGCATTAAGATAACGACGCCCCAAAAGCCCAAGCCAAAGGCCAAGAAAAATAAGAAGCAAGCAGCAGTCACAGCCACTGAAGCAGTAGCCAATGAAGCAGTAGCCGTTGAAGCAGTAGCCGTTGAAGCAGTAGCCACAGAAGCAGCTCCCGTGGTAGAAGAAGCAGCCACAGAAGCAGCTCCCGTGGTAGAGAAAGCGCCCGCTGCAGAGCCTGCAGAAGCTCCTTTCATGCTCCATCAGGAGACCGATGAAATAGCCGCCAATATGGCCATGCTACTGGATACACCCTTCAAGCAGCCGCCCATTGGATCGCTGAGCAACATGGGCGCCGCGCATGGTGGAGCGATGGGTGTGCCGCCGACGCCTGGTGGCATGGTAGCCATACTACCACCGCTGGACACGCCCTATGGCAAGCTGCCGACCAGCTCGTTTTTGTTTGGTTCGGACACAAAGAGCATCATGGACACGCCACAGATGAGCGCCATAACGCCGGGCTTCCGTATGACACCATTTGGCCATGGGCCGGGCACACCGCTGGGCAGTGCCGCCAAAACGGATTACTCATCGGGCAGCAGCTACTATCGGCCGGACGAGGCCGAGCATACGGATGCGAATGCGCAGTGCGCCATCCATCAGCGCGACGATTGGGAGGAAACAAAGCAGCAACAGCAGCGGCAGCCAGAACCAGCAGCTGCAGCAGCAACTGAGACAGAAACAGCGCCCAAGGAAGTGTTCGGCCAGGAAGAGCTCAATCCGAATGATGATGATGCAGCAGTGCTCAGCTTTGTGGAGCTGTGCGCCGAGCGTCTGGCCATCGAACCCACTGTGCTGCGACGCGTGCGCTCCTTTGGCAGCGATGCGGTGGACAGCATCGAGGCGGCCACCGCCCTGGCCCAGGCGCTGGAACAGCAAATGGAGGCGGCACCGCCGCACTATAAACTGATGCCTGGGTTGCCCGAATCCGTGGTTGAGGACGGATGCAGCAGCTCTAGTTCTTCCAGCTCCTCGTCCTCGTCCAGCTCTAGTTCGAGCTCTTCCAGCAGCTCATCGTCCTCCTCCTCCTCGTCGTCATCATCCGCATCGCAGGGTAGCAGGAACAGCCAGCAGCGGGCGAGCTACGGCGTGGCGCCACACAGCCAGCAGACTGTGGTGCGACTCAGCCTGGACAATCTGTCGAACATCAGCAGCACCGAGGACGAGGAGTGGCTGAAAGCGGCGGCGCTGGCCCAGCCGCTGGCCGTTGATAGCCAGCCGGGGCAGCTGGTCAGCCAGGATGGTGAGGTGCGGTATCCGATTAGGAATTGGCTGACGCCCAGCAAGGATCGGCCGCCACTTACGCAGATTCTAGTGGCGCCGGCACCCTCCCAGGCTGCAGTTAGTCCAACTCTTGTGAACTCTCCACTGAAGACCATCAAATTGACACTGCCGCCACGCTCTGCCGAGAAGTTGAACCACCGACTGCGACTGCAGCTGCAGCAGCAGCAGCAGCAACAGCAACAGCAGCAGCAGGAACAGTCGGAGCTGCAGCTGGAGCAGCCGTCGTCTTCTTTGAAGATGAGCGACCAAATGCAGCAGCTGCTGCTCGAGAAGCGGGAGCGCGTTGTGGCCAAGGTGAAGCAGCAACCGCCAGCCAAGGCAGCGCCAAAGAAAACGAAACCCAAGAAGCTAACAGCCTTGCGAGAGACGGCCCAGCAGGCAAATCCGACCAAAAACATAACGACAAAGAAGACGGCAGCAGCAGGAACAGCAGCAGTAGCTCCGCCACACGATCTCCCAACATCAACAAATGAACCACCGCCTACGCTCACGCCCACACAATCGATGCCTGAACGAAATCTGGATCCCCTGCTGTACGCATTGAATCTGTCAGCCAAGAAGCAAGAGCCCTGGTCCTGCTCCTACGCGGGAGCAGCAGCTGTAGCCAGTCCTCAAGTAGCCCTCAAGAAATTGAAGGTGAATGTGGCACGTAAAGTGATGGAGATTGCCGCACAGCCAGCGCCACAGAAACGGGGACGTCCCAAGAAGCCACAGAACACAGATCCAGCCAGAATCACAACGCGACGCTCATCGCGTTTGATAGACAATAAAAGTAAGTGGAAATCAAAGCGAAAGATAGAAGAAATGGGATAATCAGATGGATAATTGTTTCTTCTTTTCAAGCAGATCCCGCTCCGGAGGATGTCGAGCCCAAAGAAACGCCAAATGTGGAGGAAACGAAGCCAAAAAAAACAAGTGGCAAGGCGGCCAGCAAGAAGAACAAGTTAGTGGCGGCCAAGAAGCAGCCAGAGGGTAGAGGAGTTGCTGTTGCTCTTGCGGCTGTTCCCACACTGCCAATGGTGGCAGAGGCACAGACCACACAGCCATCGCCAGAGCTGCAGCAGCAACAGGAGATGCAGCTGGAGATGGCCACACGCGACGAGGAAGAGCAGGAGGACGATCCGGATGTGGACTACGAGCTGGATCTGTGCCTGAGCAGAAGCCGCGAGAAGCACACCCACAACATTGTCTATGCGGATGCGGGACCCAAGCGCAAGAGCCCAAAGCTAAGGCGTCGCTCCAATAGCTACTTCAAGAACTACCACATACGCGTCATGATGGAGGACAATCAGATACACACGATGAGCATGGCCAGTCCCATAATGCTTGGCATCAGCAGCAGGCAGCAGCCGATCAGAAATATACCCAAAAAGCGGATACGCCGCCTGACCAGCAGCAATGGAGCAGTAGCTCCAGTAGCCATCACTGGCAAGCCCATGGCCACATCCACGCCAGTGGCGGACAAGCAAATGTCGCGCAGTGATCAGATGCAGCAGCAGGATGAGAATGATCTGGAAGTGGCGGCCATGTAAGTGAATCCTCTTGCATGTGGAATCTCTCCCACTGGCATCGTGACATTAATTTCTCTCTCTCGCAGCACCACAAGTCGCCACAACAGACGCAGCACAGAACAGCAGCAGCAGCAGCTGCAGCAGGAAAATCAAGTAAATGATGCCATGGAGATTGAGGATATCGAGTCCATACTCGCATTTGCATGGCACTTGACTTGGTTTGCGTTTGAAGATAACCAAAAAAAACTGCTTTTCGATTTTTTCTCACAAATTATTTCACTCCCCTGCTCCCTGCTACCTCTCTCTATCTTTATCTCCATCTCATTCACATTCATGTAGATTTATGTAGTTAATTCAACAGATATTTTTAAGGCATTCACTGAAGAGAATATGTTTTTTTTGTATTTTTTATTTTAATTTTATTTATTTTTTTTTATTGAATTTATCCCAGCAATATGTGGACTTGCATATATTTAGCATAGCCTGAACTATGAACTATTATTACCCATATACCTATTAAGACTAAGGTATTGCAGACGCGTTGACACCGTCGTTTGAATTGAAGTGAAGGAAAGGTGAAGAAAAAGTGAAGTGTTTTGTATATTATTTATTTTTCGTTTTGTAAGTTCTAAGGAATGTACGAACGGGACGGGAGGGGGACATTCACCCACATGAATAACAAATGTTTCATTTACGATACCGATGTATATGTATTATAATTATGTATGTATGTATATCTAAATATAGGTACCCATAGAGAACTATAGAAAGTTGATTTAATTTGTAAGCACAAAGAACAATTTAAATATTAGAATTTGTTTGTTTGTTTTTTTCTATGAATATACAAATACTACAAACGAATTGAGGCCACACCCTTTGGTGTTTTGTGTCTTGGGCGAGGGCCATACCATCTTCTTGAATACTCATACAAAATATAAAAAAAAAGAAAATTTTTTTAATTTTAAGTGCCCCGTCCTTATGCATTCAAAACAAATCTAAAAAATGGTTTGACTATCGAAACGAATTCAAAATACAAATGTTTAATGCAACAGCCAGTTGGGAAACATCTTAAATAATCATTAAAACAATTAAAATTAATAAAAATATATGTTTTGAAAAGTATTTATTACTGCAGGAGGGAAACGAGAATTCAAGAGAATTCAAAGCCATTTGCTGTTTAAATACTTCAAAATTTTTTTAATGGAGTCTGTTGAGCTACTGAGCTTTTTCAGTAGCGTTGTTTTGCAGAGGTTACTAAAAGACGATGATTATTCAGTATATATATATATTTACAGTTTATTTTAGTGTAGTAGATTCGAAGGGATAGTTAGCTGGATTCAAGACGGGGTCAGCTTGAAGACGCGGGGGTCGGTTCAAAACGTTGTCGGATTGAATAGCTCGATTCCAAGACGATGTGCAAGAAGTGATTGCAAGATCAAGATTAAAAGAGGGCAGGCGGACTGTATTGAGCGTGCCCTAATGCAAGCGAGAGAGAGAACGAAAGAAGCTCGGGGTGCTGCTTGCCGAGTACGAGCGATTGATAGACAGAGAGAGTGGTAGCGAAGGCGAAAAAAAGAAAAGTGCGAGATGAAGAAGCGAGAGAACGGCTGCATAGGCATGCTGCGGTGCGGGAGCATGAATGTTTACATATGTTTATAGGTACACCGGGCGACAAAAAAAAGCCACACCTTGAAATTTCATGCATTTTTGACTTCACTAGTCGCCGGTTTTCGCGAATGTTAGTCGATTCGTCTAATTTTTATTTTGTCTTGTAGCTAAAACAATTTCAAACAAAAGTGCATACCAAGTTCTTTTCCTATCATAGTCATACACTAAGAAAAAAATGATTTTTAAAATCCCACGTGTGTAACGCTTTTTCCGTAATATTGACCAAACAAAAGAAAAAATTAAATTCAAATAGAAAAACGACTTTTAATAACCAAAACTAAATTTTTTCCAATAAGTTAATCTAACTCCTATTAGCTAAGAAAAAAAAAAATACAATTGCAACTTTTTTTTCAAATTAGTAATTAATTAATATTTTGTAGTAACACCTTTGGCAAAGGGGTAAGGAAAGAGCATTTTATTTTAAAAACGATCCTTATGATTGGTACTAAAATTTTGTTCAGATAAGTTCACAGGTGCTATAACGTTGTGCAAATGATATTTTGGCTCAAACTATTCAACTTCGGCCAAAGGAGGTGGCTTCAATGGCAAGGACACCTACCAAAAAGTACCTTCAAAATTTTCAAATAAAACGAGAAGGAACGTGAGTCGCTTCTAGTCGCGACTCTACTTTTATACCCGTACTCAGTCAGTATATAAATTTGTGAGCTTATAATTGAAATTTAAAAAAAAAACTACATCTACATGTAAAATGTAGATAATACATCTAGAACAAATATTCTACATCTACCATTTAGATTCTTCATCTCCTCCGCTAGGGGTTGCTCGCGCATTGCACAGGGCAGAGTGTGTGCGAGCGAGACAGAGAATGAATATCGTCAGCAGCGCCAGAGGAGGTGGGGGAAGCAACTGAAAATTAATTTCTTCATTCTGGCCATAATAATGATCCGATCTGTACCAGATTTGGCAATCTGATAGATATGGTCATTCTCTATGATACTGCCTTTTAGTTTTATCGTATCTTCAAAATTGTGGATGCCACAGATTTTCGTTCTTTGCGAAGGCGGAGGGGGCGTGGCACAATTTGGAAAGAAACTTGATTCAGTGTGATGTCACATGAGTCTGGAAACAAAATTTGGTTGCTCTAGCTTTTATAGTCTCTGAGAACGAGGCGTCAAACAAGACGGACGGACGGACGGACAGACGGACATGGCTCTATCGACTCGGCTATTGATGCTGATCAAGAATATATATACTTTATGGGGTCGGAAAATTTTCCTTCTCTGCGTTACACACATCCACTTTTACCACAAATACAGTATACCCCTTAACAAATGTAGCAAAAAAATGTAAAATGTAAAATTAAAATTTTTTTTTTTAATTTTAATGATAAGCTCACAAATTTATATACTGACTGAGTACGGGTATAAAAGTAGAGTCGCGTCCAGAAGCGACTCACACGTTCCTTCTCATTCTATTTGAATTTAATGTTTTCTTTTGTTTGGTCAAAATTACGAAAAAAGTGTTACACACGTGGGATTTTAAAAATTATTTTTTTCTAGTGTATGACTATGATAGGAAAAGAGCTTAGTATGCACTTTTGTTTGAAATTGTTTTAGCTACAAGAAAAAATAAAAATTAGACCAATCGACTAAAATTTGCGAAAACCAGCGACTAGTGAAGTCAAAAATGCATGAAATTTCAAGGTGCGGCTTTTTTTTTTGTCGCCGGGTGTAGATGACAATTTAATACAGTGGGCAGTGCAAACAACGAACAATAATAAGGATTTGCAGCAGTAGCACCACTGTCTAGATTCTAGAATCTATGTATTTGGCTCCGTAACCAAACAGAGTCTTTATGTTTTGGTCTGCCCATGGAAGGAATTCAAGGCACAATCTTTAATGCTGTTGCAGCTATTTCGTGGTCGTAAATGCTCCTTAAATATTGATAGCGAAATTAGAAACAAAAAGAAAACTTAAATTTTGCATGAATATTCTGTTGCTTTCTGTCCTTCTGTCCTCCAAAATAATCATCAAAATGTATTACAAAATCATTTTTCTTTGTCGTTCTATTTATGGCAAGGGAAATTTGCATGCAGGTAAGAGCGTAACACAATCTTGAATGCTTTGTGGGGCCTGTCTGTCACAGCCATTTGTCTGTGGCGGCGGTCCTTAAATATTCATAATTCCCCGTTTCTGATGAGCATTGCATGCCGTCTGTCCATCTGTCTGTCTGCCTGCCAAACGTATTGGATTTTGTAATTGCAACAATTATGGCACAGCAGGTCAACGAGCAGCGAGCAGGCATTAACAATGGCAATGCCAATTTGGTAACAGAACTCAAGGCAAGCGGTTCATCATGGTGCAGCTGGTGCTGGGGCTGCTGCTCCTACTGACTGTTCGCTGCTGCACTCTGGCCAGCGCCCAAGAGCTGCTCAAGATAAGTGAGGGATCGATCCCCTCTCTGATCCTCTGACACTGAACTAAAGTCTCTGCCTTTGGTCCTCCACAGCCTTCTGGGTAGAGCCCGTGCAGCGTGCAGAATTCGATGCGGATATGGTGGTGGTGCTCAAGGAGCTGGAGGCCATGCGTCTGGACATCAAGGTGTCCGATGTCTCCATGCCTGTGACACGCTCCGAAGATGGCAAGGACATGCAACGCTGTAAGACCCGTAAGACAAAGATTGATTGAATTCCACTCTAAAATGCTTCTTCTTCCTCTGCTGGCACTTAGTCTGCGAGATCTTGGCCAGCGTGGGCACCAGCATTGTCATTGATCTCACCTACAGTCACTGGGCGGAGGGCTACAATCTGCTGCGTGCCCAGGGCATTGCCTATGTGCGGCTGGAGCGTATGCTGCGCCCCTTTCTGGAGATGCTTGGCGCCTTCATGCGCCAGAAGCGAGCCAATAATGTGGCAATGGTATTTCAAAATGCACGCGACGCGGAGGAAGCCATGCAGCAGATGATCATTGGCTATCCCTTTCGTACGCTGATCCTCGACGCCAGTTCGAGCGACAACCCAAGGGGGGACTTTGTGCAGCGCATTCGAGGCCTGAGGCCCACGCCCAACTATGTGGCCATGTTTGCCCGTGGTGCGGCCATGAATGGACTCTTCGATAGGGTAAGTTCTGGCATTGCTTTCGTGGACTTAATTGCATTGCTCTCTGTGGTAGGTGCAAAAGGGAGGCATCTTTGAGCGACCCACCGAATGGCATTTCATTTTTCTGGATACACGCGATCGGGTCTTCAAGTACAAGCGACAGGCGGAGCTGGGAAATCGTTTCACGCTGAATTCGCGTGCCATATGCAGGTCCATGCCCATGCCGGATCTTTATTGCGGCAGTGGATTCACAGTAAGCCCTGTCCAGGTGTCCATCCATCCTCCTGTTCACCCTCTTGCTCTCAGTTGCAGCGGGCCATGCTGCTGAATGTGCTTAGGAGTCTAATCAATGCGGCTCAGGTGAGTCCGGAGATGCCGCAGCCCATCTACGTGGAGTGCAATGGCACATCCGCCGCCTCGACAGAGCTGGCCACAGCAGAGCCCGAGCCCGAACCCGAACCTGAGCCCCAGTCGGAAACAGAGTCTGGCGGCTCCTGGCTGGACTGGGTGCACTGGAGCAACTTTCTGACCTTTGCACCGCCCGAGGAACGGTATCCGGATGAATTGGTGCCGGGTCATCCCACAGCGGTGGTCCTGCCGGCGCTCACCTTTGCGGCAAACATCTCCGCCGGCTACTATTCCAGCGAGCATGAGGCCAAAACCGATCTGGCCGTGTGGTCAACCCTGGGCGGCGGCACGCTGCGTCTGCTCAACGAGACGATCAGTCCGGCGCGTCGCTTCTTTCGCATTGGCACCGCCGAGAGCGTACCCTGGAGCTACTTGCTGCGCAACGAGCGAACCGGGGAGCTGCTGCTCGACCGCAAGGGCGTGCCCATTTGGGAGGGCTACTGCATCGACTTTATCCAGCGGCTGTCGCAGAAGCTCAACTTTGAGTACGAGATCGTGGCCCCCCAGACGGGGCACATGGGCGAGGTGAACGAGGACAATGAATGGGACGGGGTGGTGGGGGATCTGGTGAGTGGCGAAACGGACATTGCCATTGCCGCCCTCAAGATGTACTCGGAACGGGAGGAGGTGATCGATTTCCTGCCGCCCTACTACGAGCAGACGGGCATCTCGATCGTCATCCGCAAGCCCGTGCGCAAGACGTCGCTGTTCAAGTTCATGACCGTCCTGCGGCTGGAGGTGTGGCTGAGCATTGTGGCCGCCCTGGTGGGCACCGCCTTTATGCTCTGGTTCATGGACAAGTACTCGCCGTACAGTTCGCGCAACAATCGGGCCGCCTATCCGTACGCCTGTCGTGAGTTTACGCTGCGCGAGAGCTTCTGGTTTGCCCTCACCTCGTTCACGCCGCAGGGCGGTGGCGAGGCGCCCAAGGCCATTTCGGGCCGCATGCTGGTGGCCGCCTACTGGCTGTTTGTTGTCCTCATGCTGGCCACATTCACGGCCAATCTGGCCGCCTTCCTTACGGTGGAGCGCATGCAGACGCCGGTGCAGTCGCTGGAGCAGCTCGCCCGCCAGTCGCGCATCAATTACACGGTCGTCATGGAGTCGGATACGCATCAGTATTTCATCAATATGAAGTTCGCGGAGGACACGCTGTACCGCATGTGGAAGGAGCTGGCGCTGAATGCCTCCAAGGACTTTAAGAAGTTCCGCATCTGGGACTATCCGATCAAGGAGCAGTACGGACACATTCTGCTGGCCATCAACAGCTCGGGGCCGGTGGAGGATGCCCGCCAGGGCTTTGCCAATGTGGATGCCCACGAGAATGCCGACTATGCGTTCATCCACGATGCGGCGGAGATCAAGTATGAGATAACCAGAAACTGCAATCTGACGGAGGTGGGCGAGGTGTTTGCTGAGCAGCCGTATGCGGTGGCCGTCCAGCAGGGCAGCCATTTGGGCGATGAGCTCAGCTATGCCATACTGGAGCTGCAGAAGGATCGCTTCTTTGAGGAGTTGAAGGCCAAGTACTGGAATCAATCGAATCTCCGCAATTGTCCGCTCTCCGAGGACCAGGAGGGCATCTCCCTGGAGAGTCTTGGTGGCGTGTTCATAGCCACGCTCTTTGGCCTGGTTTTGGCCATGATCACCCTCGGCCTGGAGCTGGTGTACTTTAAAAAGCGCAAGGACAAGGAATTGGAGTCGTCCATTACTCAGGTGAAACCCATACAGGCGGCTACTGATGCAGATGCGGAAACTGCACCAGCCACGGCCACTGCCAAGAGGAAGGGTGCCTGGCATATACCAATGGACATGCACAGATCGGCCAAGATAACGCCGCCGCCTTCGTTCGAGGTGGCCACATTTCGGGGCAAAAAGGTGCCGCCCAAAGTAGTGCTGGGCGATGGCAAGTTTAAGCCGCACCTGGGTCTGCAGTCGCGTCGCAATTTAGGAGCACTCGATGCCCCACCAATGCCTTACATGGAGTGAGGGTCATCACAAGTCACAAGTTTAATTTTAAAGCACATATTTTACTCGTACCGTACTCGTAGTCTTTCAAAATCAAAAGAGGAAATATATAGGCAGATAATTTGCATATGTTTGTGTGTATTTGCATGGATATATATATATGTATGTAGTACATACATATATGTAGAATATAATGCGTTACCACTCTGAATCACTTCAATTCGATTTTTCCTTCGACCAATTTAAGCTATATTTTTTTATTTTAAAATTTTGAAGGTACTTTTTGGTAGGTGTCCTTGCTATTAAAGCCACCTCCTTTGGCCGAAGTTGAATAGTTTGAGCCAAAATATCATTTGCACAACGTTATAGCACCTGTGAACTTATCTGAACAAAATTTTAATACCAATTATAAGGATCGTTTTTAAAATAAAATGCTCTTTCCTTACCCCTTTGCCAAAGGTGTTACCACAAAATATTGATTAATTACTAATTTGAAAAAAAAGTTGCAATTGTATTTTTTTGTTATTAGCTAATAGGAATTACATTAATTTATTGGAAAAAATTTAGTTTTGGTTATTAAAAGTCGTTTTTCTATTTGAATTTAATGTTTTCTTTTGTTTGGTCAAAATTACGAAAAAAGGGTTACACACGTGGGATTTTAAAAATCATTTTTTTCTTAGTGTATGACTATGATAGGAAAAAAACTTAGTATGCACTTTTGTTTGAAATTGTTTTAGCTACAAGAAAAAATAAAAATTAGACCAATCGACTAAAATTTGCGAAAACCAGCGACTAGTAAAGTCAAAAAATGCATGAAATTTCAAGGTGCGGCTTTTTTTGTCGCCGGGTGTATACATATGTAATAGGGCTGTAGCAATTGATAATTGCTAATCATAACTGTAATCGCAGTCGATTTCCGTTTAGATTTTGGAGAATTGTTGTCCTTAACATAAAAAAATCCAGCATCTGCATCGCTTGTTTCCTTACTTCCCTACTCTCCTACTGTACATGGAGGGTATACATATTTCGGTTGCAATGAATTCATGGACTGCTGCTGGTTGCTGTGGGGCGCATCTTAAAACTAAAGTACTTGATAATTCTGATAATGAGGAGTGATCGTTGACGCTGCTGCTGCTGTTGCTTGTCGCCTTCACCTCCCGCTGGGC
Source organism: Drosophila subsilvestris (assembly GCA_035043285.1). NCBI lineage: Eukaryota > Metazoa > Arthropoda > Insecta > Diptera > Drosophilidae > Drosophila > Drosophila subsilvestris. The sequence continues at coordinate 17,630 of JAWNNB010000914.1, read as the reverse complement.
ATTGGAAAGATAGTCGTCCGAATTCGGCGATTGCCATGCGGCAGGACTCCTTCAATTCCATTCTTTCCTGCTCGTTCATCAGTATGTTAATGAAATCCTGGTCTAAAAAACAAATAAATTCATCCAAGGATAACGGAGGAAGGGAGGAGGAGGATTACTCACGTGAATCCCATTTAATCCAAGTTTTGTCCAAATGACCCGCCATAAACACTTTTTGCAGACTTTCGCATCGTTTTTTGGCTTGTGTATCAGAATGTCATAGCCTTGGTATATTTACGGTATATTTGAAAAAGGTATATTTCGGTATATTTGTGAGGGTCAGGCGGGTAAATTTGATAAATAACTGCGCGGTCACACTGGCCAGGTGGCGTATTGATAAAAAAAAAACTAAATAAATGTGTGTAACAAAAACTAATAAATTCTGATAAAGGTGTGAAGAATTCGAAATTTTAGTGTCAAACGAAACCAATCAATTGCGACATTATCAATCAAAGCAGGCACATACTAATTTGTTGTCTATTCTGGAACAGAGTCACAAAAGTGCCACGAGACGACACCACCGAGAGAGACGAAAAATTGAATAAAGAAAATGCGTGCGCTGAGGATATTCGCGAAGCAGGTGCCGCCGGCGCCCATCTTTAATATTAAATCAATAGTTTTGCTAGTTATTGTCACACTATTGAGCGCTCCCCATGCTGTGCTGTCGCGTAAACATCACCTGGAAGTTCGCGTAAGTTTGTGAAGGCGGCCCCCCCCAAGGCCCCTGGTCGCCCTGTCGCCCGACCGGCAATGGCAGTGGAAATGGGAAGGCACCTGACTCATATTTTCTTTTAACCACTTATCCACACACAGAACGATATGCGCCCCTATATTGCACTGAGCACATTCGGCTTCTACACCAATGGCCATCTGGATGTGCAGCTCAGTAAGTTGACCATTGATGGAGAGAATTCCGGGGACTTGGTAAGTGTAAAGAAAGTGGAACCTCCCAAGCCTTGAGCCAAACTCCCCTAACCTAACTTTTGTTTGTCCGGTGCAGTTTGGCCTGTCGCTGGACAAGACCACCATTGACCAATTGAATCCCTATCTGGACTCGCATCAAAACAAATGCATACTCGAGGAGCCGCCAAATATGCAGATCAGTGGCCCCATTTTATTCTTTGTTCTCGATCTGAAGGAGTTAAAGTGAGTAGCACCACACACACACACACACCCACACGCACACACACACTGACACATCAAATTTCTCTGCCTGCACAGAGTGCGCGTCAAGTGCTCCCCCGAATGGGGCAATATGCACATCTACAAGGATATCGCCTCGCGCCACAAGCGCAACTCCTTGACCAAGGTCAGTGACTCGGCGCTGTTCAGGCAGCGCCGCGAAGTACCGCCGCCATACTCTGCCGAAGGAGCCGATGACATGGACGAGCATTCAGTGGAGGAGCCCATGGATACGGAAGAGCTAAGACAGCCACATGTTCTGAAACCATCGCCGCCCATCGCCGTTGTGGGTAAAATCGAAATGCCAGCCGATGTGAAGCCCAGCCCCAAGGTGTCGGCTGCTGCCAAGGAGGGTGTAGCTTCTGCAGCTGCTCCTGCCAAAATTCAGGAGGATGCTGTACCCGAGAACGAGAAGGATTCACCAGTCAAGATTCCCGAACAACTAACCCTGGACAAGGAGCGTTTAAAATCGTTGATGAATACCATATACAAGCCAGCGAGGAGGACCGAAATCAAGCAGGAAGCTGCTGTCGACCCAGAGGCTGCTGCCAAGGAAGAGGAAGATGTTGCAACAGCCCCCAAACAGCAGCCAGTGGAAGCGCCAAAGGATGCTTCAGTCCCACCGCCACCGCCAGCTGCAGCTGCTGCTGCTGCACCCGACACTGAATCCGACAAGACCCAAGCCGACATCAATGGCGAAGAACTGGCACCAGGCCCTGTAAATCCCTGGCCCTCTGAGCCACTTGGCCCCTTTCCCGGCGAGAGTCTGCCCGAAATGGGGGAGAACAGCAACATGTACAATTCGTACAAGCAATCGCAGAATGCACTGTGCAAGGACTCGACGCTGCCGCTGGACAGGCAAGTTATCGAGGGAGTGACATATTACAACTTTACCTTCTCCATGCTGGTGGCCACACTGCGCGATGAGGGCCTCTACAATTTGTACTTCCATGCCTGTCCCAATTACTATGCGCCTAAAATAGTGTCCTTCAATGTGAGTATTGGCCACACGATACCCCTTGGGGAGTAACCATTTGGCTATGCTTTGCTTTGGTTGCAGGTGGACATTGAGGAGAACAACAATGGCAACTATCTGTCGGCGGGGGAGATGCCACTGCCGGCGCTGTACTTTATGATGAGTCTGCTCTTCTTTCTGTCCGGTCTGTTTTGGGTGTTCATACTGAAGAAGAGCAAGCACACTGTGTACAAGATCCATTACCTGATGGCTGTGCTGGTGTTCCTCAAGTCGCTCTCCCTGATGTTCCATTCGATCAACTATCACTTCATTGAGAAGCGCGGCGAGCATGTGGAGACCTGGGCCATACTCTACTACATTGCCCATCTGCTCAAGGGCGCTGTACTCTTCATAACCATAGTCCTTATCGGCACCGGCTGGACCTTCATCAAGCACATACTCTCGGACAAGGACAAGAAGATCTTTATGATTGTGATTCCACTGCAGGTGAGTGTGTGACTCTCTCTCCCTAATTTGAGTGATTTCTTTGAGTATTCTTTTATGTTTTAGGTGCTGGCTAATGTGGCCCAAATTATCACAGATGAATCGGATCAGAGCGATGCCGAGTTCCGCACTTGGCACAACATTTTCTTCTTTGTGGATCTGCTGTGCTGCGGCGCCATACTGTTCCCCATTGTGTGGTCCATTCGCCATTTGCATGAGGCCTCCGCCACCGATGGCAAGGCGGCCATCAATTTACGCAAACTGAAGCTCTTCCGCCAGTTCTACATTATGATCGTTTGCTATATCTACTTCACGCGCATCATTGTCGATCTGCTCCAAATGACGGTGGTGTTCCAGTATGCCTGGCTGGACGAGATGTTTCGCGAGATGGCCACCTACGTGTTCTTCGTGCTGACGGGCTATAAATTCCGTCCGGTTTCGTCGCATCCGTATTTCACAGTGCCCGACGACGACGAAGATGATGAGGTGGAGGTGCTCACTGGCTCTGGCCTCACCGAAACAGTGCATCGCATTAAGCCACTCAATCGTAGTGGCAGCCATGGCTCGGCCGGTGCTGGCATCACTATTATTGAGGGCAATGAGGATGAGCGCGAGAATCTGATTGCGAAACGAGAATCAAGTCATGAATACGATTAGGCGATAAGGAATCCACTACCCCATCCCCCACCCCACAAACACACACACTAAAAAAAAAGCAATCCAATCAATATAAATATAATTCCAATGCATAGTCTTTAGTCTCCCACTCTCCCACCACCCACCACCCCCCCCGATTCTTCGCCGTGAAATTCTAGCAATAGAAAGACTGGAATTGCGTGTGTGTGTGTGTGTGTGTGTGTGTGTGTGTGTAGCTCTGTAGCATTATGGATACACAGCAAATAATACTTGACTTTGCAACAATATCGTACATAAGGCAGAAAAACGAAAAAAAAAGGGAAAGGAGAACCAGAGAATAATCTCAATTTGTGAAGCAATCAATCGGCACAACTTACAGTAGACTTCAGAGAGAGTTAAAGAGGAGATAGCGAGAAGAGAGCGTGCGAGTGGGGGAGGAGGAGGCAACCGTCCAGCGCCCAGGCGGGAGACACATTTGTAAATAATTACTTAATAATCCAACGCACCGAACGCTGCTTCTGACTCAACCCCCCCGGCCATCCCCCCGCACCCACACCCCCTCCCATCCTCTACTATATATATATAAATACTATATACTGTATATGTTTAAATTTATGTATAATTTTAATGAATATAAAAAAAGCTTTAATATATAAACCAGAAAAGAGAATACATCGAACATCTAGAGCAGAGTTCGGCAGCTTCATTTATACTGTGCATAGGAAGCTGCCGACCTCTGCTCTATAGGGCATATATGGACAATTGCTCGGCTTTCGCAGCGGCAGAGAAATGTCTGATGTCGTCGCAAACAAACGCACCAAAAAAATGTGTGAGGCTGGGTGCCGGACCCCTGATTGAAATTAACTCCTAAACTTTGGTTCCATTCTGGAGTGATACGCGTGCAGCTCTCCAACATTTCCTACACACTTTTAGCAAATGTTTTTGAGTTTTTTAGATAACAAAACAAAACCAATTTCGTAATGGAATTTCTTAAATTTAATGGACATTGCCTTGGGGACTTGTGCTGATAAAACTTCAAAGCGCTGCATGCATCGTGGCAACACTTTTTGCCATGCTCCCAAGTTGATTGAGAAGACTTGTGCTCTGCTCTGGCTATGTCGAGTACTTTTATGTTTAACTTTGTGCAGTTTGATTGTCGTGATGTGCAGTGTCGGGTGGTGCAGCATTCGTTTAGGTTTACCAGAAATTGTGGATTTTCGTGGGCAAGAGTCTTATCTTCTCCTCTTCTGCTGTATCAACATTTCCGGAGCACCGCAGAAATGCAAAAATATTAAAAAAGAAGAATTCTACTTCCAGTTGGTAAACCAAAATAAGGCGGAGACTCATTGAGCCACGATGGAATGGAAATTTCTACCAATATTGACTGCTAAACTTTGGTATAAACTGAATCGTGTAGATGATGTAGGTGCCCACCGAGCAGGCAATCTGTAAGCAACAAAAAAGAGAATTTAATTGGCAGATCCTATGGGACGCTTGCACCCACCCGCGTGAGCAGACAACAGTCCAAGATGGTGATGCCCAGGCAACTGATTCGCAGCGGCTGATGAAGGATTTGCAGGGAAAAATTTTGAATCTGCAACGGGGATGCAATAAAGATTACTGTGAGAGCTGCTAGCTGGACGCTTTACTTACCTGCAGGGAGAGATCTGGACAGCTGCAGCAGCCCGTATCCGTGAGAATGTTGTGCAACTGATGGGCCAGCCTTGGCACCAACACCATGCAGCTCTGCGACGCATAAATGAAGGCGGGTATCTCAAACAAGGCGGGCAATATCAGAGAGTAATCTGCGAACAAAAAGGATCAGAATGGACTCTGCACGGACTCGGACGCTTACCCAGATTGGCAATGGCTATGTAGATGGTGTAGTACATGAAGTAGCAATCGACGGCAACCCTCACGTAGATCGAGAGCAGAACGGTCAGTGTGGAGCAGGAGAAGGCCCGCTGAAAGCAGGCGTACATCTCATGGACATCGTTGTAGACGCGTTGCTTCTGCAGCAGACGGCGGCGCAGAAAGTGACCAAAGCCCTTGAAGCTGCGACCCGTTTGGCTGGCAAATCTCGAGTAATCGGCCAGCAGGCAGAGCTCCCGTTCGAGCTGGCTCAAGTGCTGGCGCAGCAGCTCCATGTGCAGCACGAACTGCATGTTCCGCATGTGCATGATGAAGACGAGCGGCTCGAAGGTGCTCCAGAAGAGTATCAAATGGAGGTCGGTGGGCTGCACCTGCCACAGCCAGATATTGATGATTATTTCCCCCACCAGGATGCCGTACAGCGAGACCAGGTAGCGTCGATACTGCAGAAGTTCGCTGCGTATGGAGGCTGGTCGAGACGCAAGCCGACTGCTCGCGTGTTGCTGCTGCTGCCTGCTGAGCTTGCCGTGCAGCCACCAGAAGCGTGCCAGTGGCCGCTGGCTGGCCATTGTCTCCCCGTAGATGGACAGCAGTGCAAACTCGCTGAATATGTACTTGAGGGCATCGTTCACGCAGCCGAACATGTCGCCCCCATAGAGAAACTCCAGATGGCTGGTCAGGCACACGGTCACCATGCCACTCAGCGCCAACAGGATGCACAGGCTCCACACTCGCAGCAGCTGGCGCGTTCTGCGCGGCCGTTCATCCCCAGGCAGGGGCAGGCCATGAAGGCCGAGCATCTGATAGACGCGCAGGTGAAAGTGCACGACATGGCCCAAGCGGCCGCTCATCGTGAACTGGCTGCAGTTTGGCTTTCTGGCTTATCCCTGCGACACATTTTCCGTGGCCGATGGACATTGCTGATTGGGCGATACCCAGCCATAGCTCTGAATTAGCCAGCACCTAAGACTCTCTGGTAATTTATTTGACAGCAAACGAACAGCAATATTTATCAGAAGTAGAAGCATTTACCACTCTGAGCTGCACAAGCGAAAATTGTCAAAGAGAATACCGCAGAATGCAGTTAAAAAAGTGTTTCGATAGGTTCATTTAAAATTTAAATGCAGAGTTGCATTGCCTGCCCAGGACTGGCTTAGGGTATCTTTGTGGTCGCATCTGCCTGCCCATCTACGTATAATTTAAGCATATGGGTCACCCTCCCCATATGACTGACATAACTCATTTCATTAGCTTAAGTAGCAAACAGTTCGGGTCTCGGGTCTCGAGAAGTTCTCTCACTCTCACTCTCCTCTCCTCCTAGCGAAGCATTTTAAGCCACTTTCCAACCGGTTCCCACACCACACACAGAAACACGTACGAGCCACATTCAAGGTCTCTACAATATATATTTGTCCACTCGGGACTTATCTTATCAACTATAAAAAAAAAACACAAAAGGGTCAATAAATAAGTCTATAATTAAGGCAGGTGGGCTGGGCGCTGGGCGCTACAGATAGGGCCCACTGTACTGATAGCCACCGCTGCCGTAGCCCTGGACGTGACCTACGTTGTAGCTGTCGACACCGTTGTATGTCTCAGGAGCGGCACTGTTGAAACCCGTGGCCTCGGGCCAATCCACCAGTGCCGGACGACGACGACGCGTTGGTGCCGGCGCCCCATAGGTGTCCGTCAGCTCATCCTCGTAGCCACCGTGGCCGCCGCCGCTGCTGTGCAGCTGTGGGGATGGTCGGAAACCCGTGCTGCTGCTGCTCGCCCTGGCGTAGTCATAGCCGTAGGCGGCGGACGGTTCCTCGGGTGCCTCCAGGGTGTAGGCCGGTGCCGGTGCCCGGCCCGACTTGGCACCGCGTCCTGCATGGGTGTAGGGCCCAGAGTAGCTGTAGCCTGGCTCCGTCTCCTGCTCAATATGCTCCTCGACGGGAGCAGGCTCTGCATAGGGTCCACCAATATGATGCGAGTGATGCGCATGCAGATGGGATCTCTGGGATGCGGATGGGTAGTGGTAGCCCACATCCAGATCCTCATCCTCCTCCTCCTCCTGCTGCTGCTGCTGCTCGTGGTGGGCGTGGTGCTGCTTGTGGTAGTGTTGGTGGTGGCTCGGCTGCGGCTGCGGCTGGCGGGACTCAATCACGCGGTACGTCTCCACACTGTGCTCCGGATGATCCTCATAGTCGTAGCCGCTGTGCGCTGCAGCTGGCACCGGCCTCGAGCTGTGCTGCTCCTCGATGATCGTGTAGGTGTTCACCTTCTTCTTGGGTGGCAGCGGCAGTTGCTGTGGCGGTGGTGTCTTCTTGTTGAACGACTCCGTGAGATGGGCGGCCAGCTCCTTGGCATGATTCAGATAGTCCGCGTGCTCGCTCATGTGCAACGGCTTATCCAGATCGGAGAGTATGACGCTCTCCAGCAGGGGTGCACTGGCATGCTGCGGCTTGGGCGGTGCCAAGCGGCCACGCTGCAGTCGCTGCAGCTGATGCGGATGCGGATGGTGATGGTAATGATGGATCACTTTGGCCACCTCGGGCTCACCGCCCTGCTCCTTGGGCACATGCACCTTGATGTGGACATACTCGTTGCCAAAGGCGGCCACCGAAGCACAGCAGAATCCCAGCAGCAGCAGCAGGAAGTGGTGGTGGATCACGCTTGGTAGCGGCTTCTTCGTGTGCATTCTGTGGCTGTTGCTGTGTCTGTCGATCTGGTTCTGTTGAAGCGCGCACGCGATCTGTTTCGTGGTTGTCATCAGCTTATGGCCTATAGACCGCCGCCGCCTTGCCAAAATTGGTTTAAACGGAAATCTTTCTTTTTTCAAAATTTATATACAACAGCAACGACCAGAGCAGACGTAGCTGCGACGCAGCTCTTGACCTACGCTCCGCCTCGGGGCATGTTGGTACAGAGAGAGAGAGAGAGAGAGAGAGAGTGGGCAGAGAGTGAAGAGCAACGAATAGGTTGACCATTGAATGCCCTTCTAAATGTTGGCGGCGGGGGAGGAGATTCCAATAACTCAACTCATAATCGTAGGTATCTATACATTATTTATTTATAAACACCCAATACTACATTTCCATTAAGTACACTGATAGAAAAAAGACCTGAAATTTTAATATTTTTACCAATATTTTAATATGTTTGCCATTGATTTTCACCCAAGAGTGGTTGTATTAATATTGAATATTTTTCACTTAAATTCTGATATTAATATGAAAATATTTAAATTTTATATATTTCATATTTAAATTTAATGTGTTTCATATTTAAATTTAATATTTTTCATATTTAATTGAAAAATATTTCATATTTAAATTCAATATGTTTCATGTTTAAATCTATTAGTTATTATTATTCATTTCATGTTCTCATGGCGTGAATTGGTTAAAGTTTTCGACTAGAAAACTAGATAAGTTCACTGTTCCTGACATTTGTATTTAAAGCGGCAGCAGCTTGAACTGGTTGGGAATTCGAGGGACTTAGAAAATCAAAAATCGAAATCATTTAATATGGAATATTTAAAATAAATATTTTTTCCAATTGATCTAAAAATTAAAATGTTTAAATTAAGTGCTAATAATATTCAATATTAATACGAAACATATTAAACTACAAATTTAATATATTATATTTATTTTAAAGTGTTTTGTATTAAGATTAATTATGAACATATTAAAAAAGCCATTTTAACACATTTATATTTGAATCAAAGTGAATTCTATTTAATTTTAATATGTTTGTATTTAAAAATCGCATTTTAAATTCAAATATGATTGTATTAAATTTCCCTATGCCTTTTTTCTATCAGTGTAGCTCTAAAATTGGTTCTGTCTTTCGAACAAGAATTCCTTCTGAGTCTGATCTGTAGAGAGTGCAGTGGCAATGCCGTTTATAAATAATATATACAAATGCACTTTGTGTTCAGCTTATTTCCACCAACAAATATCCTCATATTTTAAAACTAAACGGTAACTGATTGTTGGATTATTGTTGATGATGATTGATAGTCGAGACTTCTGCTACTCGTACTCGTGCGAGTACCTCTACAATTAATTATCACCCAATTAACTTTAGAACTTCAAAGAACTTCAAAGGAAAAGGACTCTTCTGCTTGTGGCAACAATTAAACTTGTCTTCGCTTTTTACTTTCTTTGTGTAATTAATTTAATTGAATGTTTTTTTTGTATATCTCTATTGAAAAATGTCAATTGAACTGAAATGCTCGTACCAACAGAGGGCCAAGCAGCAAGTTGATTTTTTTAAACACGCAAGATACGAATGATACAATTGTATACTTAAATTCTTTATTGACACGCGCCATAAGAATATTGGCATATATATTAACAATAATTTAATTTATAATTTTCCATACCCAATACATATGTATATTGGTTTTGTTTCGTTATAGTGCGACATTCTCCTGATCTGATGATGCCCTTCCCCTCCCATAAAAGTGTGTTTCCAACCTGCAACAAAAAGTGCACATGCTCTCTGGCCAATCCCAATCACTGACTGACTGAGAGAAGAGAGAGAGAGAGAGAGAGAGTGTGTGTAAAAGCAACTGTAAAATGTAATTTTCTGGTAACCACCGTTTGACAGTCGTCGCACCGCTGCTTCGCTTCCTTCTCTCTCTCTTCCACTCTCACTCTCTTTGGCCCTGCTGGTAGCAACGTTTATCCCACATAGCGGTTCTTTTTGTTCATTTTTGTATTTGTTTTAACTTTTGTTTTCATTATCATTGAAATGCGGCGCATATATTTTTCTAGCCGCCAGCCAAATAAAAATCGTAACGAAAGTTCATACCCAACAAAGATTCAATAATGAAAGCGACTTCGGGGGTCGGGTGGTCTCTGCGCCTCATCGATGAACAACGATTCGATCGGTCTGCCATTCTGATATTCCATATGTGTATATCCCTACAGATAGTACTACAAACATATGTACATATATTCTATGCATACAGATATAGGTATATACATACACTTTTATGCATGTTTTTTTTCCATTTTCTTTCACAGACGCTACCCATATATACGCCGCCAGGGCAGTGGGCACAACAATTACCACCATCACCACAACAACAATGCAAACTCTACTACGTCGGTAGCAGGATCAACAAATGCAACACAATATAGAAATCATAGCATTAACAACTCTCCTTCCGTTGTTATGACGGGGGCACAAAACAGTAATGCAATATATGCAGCTCTGCCGCCATTACAAAATGTGCCTAATTGCCCAAAATGACGAATTAATTCGGTACATACGGGAGGCTGGGAACAAGGTAAGCGTAAATCGAAACAGAAAATTATAGGTTACTAAATTTTGCCAATATATTCTGCCCTCCGGAGTACCGGATTTAATAAGTTCTGTTTCTCATTTTGCTTTGCAAATATTTTGTTTTCTAATCATTTCGACAGGTCTATGAGTAGGGCACACCTGTTATTTACTGCAACGAATCTGATAATCAATTGAAAAATTTCAAGCCATTTAATTTGGAGGAGTACTGGGGGCAGCGTCGCAAGGAGCTCAGCGAGTTTGACCAAGATTTGAAGCTAGAGCAGAACATTCTGGACGCTACCCATATATACGCCGCCAGGGCAGTGGGCACAACAATTACCACCATCACCACAACAACAATGCAAACTCTACTACGTCGGTAGCAGGATCAACAAATGCAACACAATATAGAAATCATAGCATTAACAACTCTCCTTCCGTTGTTATGACGGGGGCACAAAACAGTAATGCAATATATGCAGCTCTGCCGCCATTACAAAATGTGCCTAATTTCCCAACATGACGAATTAATTCGGTACATACGGGAGGCTGGGAACAAGGTAAGCGTAAATCGAAACAGAAAATTATAGGTTACTAAATTTTGCCAATATATTCTGCCCACCGAAGCACCGGATTTAATAAGTTCTGTTTCTCATTTTGCTTTGCAAATATTTTGTTGTCTAATCATTTCGACAGGTCTATGAGTAGGGCACACCTGTTATTTACTGCAACGAATCTGATAATCAATTGAAAAATTTCAAGCCATTTAATTTGGAGGAGTACTGGGGGCAGCGTCGCAAGGAGCTCAGCGAGTTTGACCAAGATTTGAAGCTAGAGCAGAACATTCTGGACGAATTACTTTCTGATCAGGGTCATATCATTTTCGCGAATAAACAAAATTATTTTATTTCACAGATATTATATCAAGTAGAGATCCCACAATATGGAACGCAATAATGGGTAAAGTATTGAAAGTGGTTGCAAAACTAAGTGTAAAATTGTGATAGACGGGACATTGTTTGACGCGTGTGTGCGGTTTTGACGACATGTTTACATACATACAGATATAGGTATATACATACACTTTTATGCATGTTTTTTTTCCATTTTCTTTCACAGACGCTACCCATATATACGCCGCCAGGGCAGTGGGCACAACAATTACCACCATCACCACAACAACAATGCAAACTCTACTACGTCGGTAGCAGGATCAACAAATGCAACACAATATAGAAATCATAGCATTAACAACTCTCCTTCCGTTGTTATGACGGGGGCACAAAACAGTAATGCAATATATGCAGCTCTGCCGCCATTACAAAATATGCCTATTTCCCAACATGACGAAGATGACACAGACGCTACCCATATATACGCCGCCAGGGCAGTGGGCACTTCCACAGCTCGTCATGGCTCATGACTTTATACGCTTATGTCATCGATGTGTCGTCGTTTACACATCGATGACCCGTACTGCAGGGTGTGTTTGTAGGTATATATTCATAGATTGTAAATGCCTTGACCAAACCGAGATGAAAAGACATCTACATTTGTTGAGTTCAATATTAAAACTGTTTTCTTTATTCAATTGTATGAGATTAGGTAGCTCTACTGTGAAGTAAAACTAAGCTTAGGTCTAGGGTTAACGCAGTGGTATGTGTGTGTATGTGAGCAATATCGCTTAGGTAGCAAGATAAGAAAAACCATATGGTGTACATTAGGAATTACCACGGCGACCACCGCATCGCAGACATCTGTTAGCGTGGGACCATCTTAAGAGATAACTCGGCGATGCACTTAAGAACTAGATTAGGGTTTTGGACAATTTATTACCCTTCATGTTTTAGAGTATTCTAAACATTCTGCAAAACGCCAGGAAAAGTGCCGAAATTTAGTACTTTTCAATTTAATTTTTCTTAATTTATAATTTTTATATTCTTTGCTTGTTTTGGGTTTTGTGATCTCGCCCATTCTGGGTTTCACAAACCACATCTGGTTTTTTGGCAAATTCTTGTCCGAATTTACAAATATCCGTGTGAAGAGCCTTATGCTAACTCCTTGGCTTCGTAGTAGTGGGATCCCTTCGATCGCGCACTGTTTTGAAGTAGTAGCTTCGTGTGGACTAACCATAATAATCACACAATAACTGAGTCGTCGGACAAACCTTTCTTTTCTAAGAGTTTTCCTTGACCAACTTTGTTGGGTCTGTGGTGCATCCGTGTACTCACAGCACCCCTCTGAATGAATTCCTTGAAGACTGAAGACCATTATTCTTATCTGCTTCCACACTCAATTTGTTTGTATTTATTCGAAGTTTCGGCCTCGAATATGCCACTTTAATTGCCGATTTCTCGACAAAATTGTCACAATTTGTATTAATTGTTTATTCGACGTTACGGCCTCGAATATGCCACTTTAATAATTTTTGCACGGTGGCAAATTTATTATTATTTTTAATAAATACTCTGCACCTTACCAACAAGGGGGGAAACAAGAGTTTATTATTTATTTATTCGACGTTACGGCCTCGAATATGCCACTTTAATAATTTTTGCACGGTGGCAAATTTATTATTATTATACCCGTACTCAAAAAGAGTTAAGGGGTATACTGTATTTGTGCTAAAAGTGGATGTGTGTAACGCAGAGAAGGAAAATTTTCCGACCCCATAAAGTATATATATTCTTGATCAGTATCAATAGCCGAGTCGATAGAGCCATGTCTGTCTGTCCGTCCGTCTGTCCGTCTGTCCGACTGTCCGTCTGTCCGTCTGTCCGTCCCGATGAGCGCCTGGATCTCAGAGACTATAAAAGCTAGAGCAACCAAATTTTGTTTCCAGACTCATGTGATATCACACTGTTACAAGTGTATTTCAAAATTTCGCCCCGCCCCCTTCCGCCTTCACAAAGAACGAAAATCTGTGGCATCCACAATTTTGAAGATACGATAAAACTAAAAACGCAGTATCGTAGAGAATGACCATATCTATCAGATTGGCGAATCTGAACTAGATCGGATCATTATTATAGCCAGAATAAAGAAATTAATTTTCAGTTGCTTCCCCCACCTCCTCTGGCGTTGCTGTCGATATTCATTCTCTGTCTCGCTCGCACACACTCTGCCCTGTGCAATGCGCGAGCAACCCCTAGCGGAGGAGATGTAGAATCTAAATGGTAGATGTAGAATATTTGTTCGTGATGTATTATCAACATTTTACATGTAGATGTAGTTAACAAATGTAGCAAAAAATGTAAAATGTAAAAAAAATTTTTTTTTAAATTTTAATCATAATCTCATAAATTTATATACTGACTGAGTACGGGTATAAAAGTAGAGTCGCGACTAGAAGCGACTCACGTTCCTTCTCGTTTTTTATACCCGTACTCAAAAAGAGTTAAGGGGTATTCTGTATTTGTGGTAAAAGTGGATGTGTGAACGCAGAGAAGGAACATTTTCCGACCCCATAAAGTATATATATTCTTGATCAGTATCAATAGCCGAGTCGATAGAGCCATGTCTGTCTGTCCGTCCGTCTGTCCGTCTGTCCGTCTGTCCGTCCCCATGAGCGCCTCGTTCTCAGAGACTATAAAAGCTAGAGCAACGAAATTTTTTTCCAGACTCATGTGATATCACACTGTTACAAGTGTATTTCAAAATTTCGCCCCGCCCCTTTCCGCCTTCACAAAGGACGAAAATCTGTGGCATCCACAATTTTGAAGATACGATAAAACTAAAAACGCAGTATCATAGAGAATGACCATATCTATCAGATTGCCGAATCTGAACCAGATCGGATCATTATTATAGCCAGAATAAAGAAATTAATTTTCAGTTGCTTCCCCCACCTCCTCTGGCGCTGCTGACGCTATTCATTCTCTGTCTCGCTCGCACACACTCTGCCCTGTGCAATGCGCGAGCAACCCCTAGCGGAGGAGATGTAGAATCTAAATGGTATATGTAGAATATTTGTTCTAGATGTATTATCTACATTTTACATGTAGATGTAGTTGACAAATGTAGCAAAAAAATGTAAAATGTAAAATTAAAATTTTTTTTTAATTTCAATCATAAGCTCATAAATTTATATACTGACTGAGTACGGGTATAAAAGTAGAGTCGCGACTAGAAGCGACTCACGTTCCTTCTCGTTTTTAATAAATACTCTGTACCTTACCAACAAGGGGGGAAACAAGAGTTTATTTATTTATTCGACGTTACGGCCTCGAATATGCCACTTTAATTTGCAACCTGTAGCTGTAAGTCACTTGTACTTAACAGAATCTTTAAGGTGCTGGTTTATTCTTTGAGTTGCATTACCATAGAGGGTGCAACTGCAAAGATGTCGAAGGACCAAAATGTTAGTGCGACTTCTATTCTCCAGACTATTCTCAATAATGAATCCGGCTCGAAGGACCAAAATGTAAATGCCTTGACCAAACCGAGATGAAAAGACATCTACATTTGTTGAGTTCAATATTAAAACTGTTTTCTTTATTCAATTGTATGAGATTAGGTAGCTCTACTGTGAAGTAAAACTAGGCTTAGGTCTAGGGTTAACGCAGTGGTATGTGTGGGTATGTGAGCAATATCGCTTAGGTAGCAAGATAAGAAAAACCATATGGTGTACATTAGGAATTACCACGGCGACCACCGCATCGCAGACATCTGTTAGCGTGGGACCATCTTAAGAGATAACTCGGCGATGCACTTAAGAACTAGATTAGGGTTTTGGACAATTTATTACCCTTCATGTTTTAGAGTATTCTAAACATAGATCATATATATATTTATACGTATGTAGGTATATACAATTATTTTAGTTAAAATCACTTGTTTACCAATATATTTATATACCAATTTCCTGAATATACATAAAAACATCTTTAAATTTAAATATATGGATCGTAAAAACCAAAACAGGTCTAAAATAGGGATATGTATATGTAAATAAATGTGCAATTTCAAGTATATAAAACAAATATCAGCTTTTATATTTTATTTATTTCCCACGCCCACTCTGCCCATTCCCCATTTATGTTGCGGAAGGTCAGCTCAGATCGCTACATCAGCCCTCAAGACAAGACAAAAAACAAATTTCAGTTCAAGCGGCCGAAAATTGTAGAGCCCACACACAAGCACAGTATGTGTGAATACGTGTGTGTACACACACACATACATGCCGAATTGCCCCGGTTCCCGTCCCCGATCCAAAGACCATAGGACCTGGAGAGGAAAAGAGCTGAAAAATGGACCATAAATATTTTTAACCCTAATATCTCGCCACTCAGAGGCAAACACGCGCTAGAAAGAGATAGCAAGTGTTTTACTTCTCCGCTGGCAGGCGAGAACATTTTTTCGCTAATAAATAAATATAAATAATAATAAATCTAAATAATGAAAAACAAATATTGACATTTAACTCGTAATTCAGAAAAATGTTTAAGAAAATAAAAAAAATTTAAAAAAAATATTTATAGTAATAGAAAGAATTTTATTTGTGAGGAAGAAGAAGACAGAAAATACAGAAAAAAATCGTGCGCTACACAACCTTTTTCGACGCCGTTTGACATGGCAGAGTTATTGTTGCAGCATGGCCGTGCTCTCTCTTACTCTCTCAGGTCCTACTGAGAGCATAGTCTTCCTCTCTCAGGTCCTACTGAGAGCATAGGACCTGGAGCTGCAAATATTTCTGTAGCACATTCGTTGTATGAACTGGCCCTAACTGCTTGGAGATATAGCGAAGAACTAGAGAAAGCGGGAGACAAAGATAGAGAGAGATAGGAGACAAATTTTTTTTTTGAAATATCTCGGAATCCCAGGCCTGCAAACTATGGGAAGCAGAGGAAGGCGCTGAAAAATAAAATTTTTTTTGTTCTTTTGAGCCCTAACTGCTTGGATATATAGCGAAGAACTAGAGAAAGCGGGAGACAAAGATAGAGAGAGATAGGAAACAAATTTTTTTTTTGAAATATCTCGGAATCCCAGGCCTGCTCACCTGCGACCTATGAGAATCGCAGAGGAAGGCGCTGAAAAATAAAATATTTTTTTTTGTTCTTTTGAGCCCTATCTGCTTGGAGATATAGCGAAGAACTAGAGAAAGCTGGAGACAAAGATAGAGAGAGATAGGAGACAAATTTGTTTTTGAAATATCTCGGAATCCCAGGCCTGCAACCTATGGGAAGCAGAGGAAGGCGCTGAAAATAAAATTTTTTTTTTGTTCTTTTGAGCCCTAACTGCTTGGAGATATAGCGAAGAACGGGAGACAAAGATAGAGAGAGAAAGGAGACAAATTTTTTTTTTGTATATCTCGGAGTCCCAGGCCTCAAACCTATGGGAAGCAGAGGAAGGCGCTGAAAAATAAAATTTTGTTTGTTCTTTTGAGCCCTAACTGCTTGGAGATATAGCGAAGAACTAGAGAAAGCGGGAGACAAAGATAGAGAGAGATAGGAGACAAATTTTTTGTTTTTGAAATATCTCGGAATCCCAGGCCTGCTCACCTGCGACCTATGAGAATCGCAGAGGAAAGCGCTGAAAAATAAAATTTTTTTTTGTTCTTTTGAGCCCTAACTGCTTGGAGATATAGCGAAGAACTAGAGAAAGCGGGAGACAAAGATAGAGAGAGATAGGAGACAAATTTTTTTTTGAAATATCTCGGAATCCCAGGCCTGCAACCTATGGGAAGCAGAGGAAGGCGCTGAAAAATAAAATTTTTTTTTGTTCTTTTACCACGTCCATCGGCTGACGTAGCGCCCACATTTCCAACGCCGTCGCCCTCGCCATGGGAACGTACGGATTTTGTCGGACTGCCGGAATGAAGGCTTTGTAATTGTTCCGACGATATGCGACAGCTAAATGATCCAAAGTGAATGCGACGCATACGAGCCCCCTCGTTGGCCGTTAACTTGTACTTATTTATTGGTTTCAATTGCGGTAGCGAAAATACTTTGAATTGCTCTTCGGAGACGATAAGTAAGCGATGAGGCGGCGAACCGTTTTCTCCAGCATTCAATTGATCGACAGGGCTACATGTCTGATCAAAAATCGATATTCCCACTACAGGAGCACGATTCTTTAACTGAATCTCTTTGGCAAGCTGTGCAGAAATACGGCGGGATGCCTGCGGTGGTGCATTTCCACTGGCGGGTGGTACTGTGGT